>VDFB02239267.1:263851-339275 GCA_007258455.2 Sequoia sempervirens | reverse complement strand
AATCCATGTCTCTTTCTGGAGTACTCATACAGTCTAGCACAATTGTCTAGTCTTGCCCTCCATTTGTTTGTACCTTGCAATGGGTTTTTTTTTTTCAAAGTAAAAAGTTGCTTCTTTGTCATTCAATAGAATCAAGAAAAGCACATACAAAAACTATTTTTTTCCAAGACATAAGACATTACATAGAGCTGTCAAAAGCAATATAATGTGTGTTTTATATCTCAATATAATGTGTATTTTTTTATTTTTGTAGATATTTATTGATAAAATCCAAGAAGGGGATAAAGTTGAGGTGTTGGATCTGTTTGATGGTGTTGCTATGGGCATTGGTTGGATTCACTCACTATCTATTGTACATGGAGTTAAATTGAAAGGAATGGGAGATACAAATCTAAGTATTTTAAAGGTTGCAAGTAACATACCCCTTGCTTATGAAGAAAAAATATATGGAGCTATCCATCTGAAAGAGAAAGAAGGGACCTTCACACAATGGCCACTAAAATATTTGAAAAAAATGACATAGTTGATGTTTATCATGTAGTACTAGCTATTAGACAAATTAGCTCACTACTTTATGCAATAGTTTGAATGTGTTGTTCAGGGATCTTAGTGTTTTTTGTTTGTTTTGGAGTTGTATAAGCAAAAAAAGGCATTGTAACTTAGTTTTCTCCATCACAGCACTAAGAAACACACTTTGTAACATATTTTTCAAAGTAAAGACACATATTTCTATCTTGTATCTACTATAAGAACACCTTTTCTCAATAAAATTTTAGTATTTTTCCTTCTTAATAGTTATTTCATTATGTGCAAATGAATGATTCATTATGTTTTTTTTGTGTTTTTATATGTTTAAACCTCAATTAAAGCATTGTCTCATTTCCAGCACTTATAGGCAGAAATTAGTGAACAAAACAATTAAATAAACTACCAACTGACTAGCTATACTACCAACTGACAGAAATTAGTGAATAAATATGACTAAATATAATGATTATGCAATTAATAAACAATGTATCAATATACTACCAATTGACAGAAATCAGTGAACAAAAACAATTAAATAAACTACCAAATTGATCAAAATGATTATTAAAATTAATGACTAAATACACTACCAATGGATGGAAATCAGTGAATAAAAATGACTAAATAAGTGACCAATTAACAACAATCAATGACTAAAATAACAACTAAATATATCAGTGAAGAAAAAATGACTAAATAAGTGACTAGATTACAAGCATCAATGACTAAATCAATGACTAAATCAATGACTAAATAAGTGACCAGTTAAATATATCAAAGAATAAAAAATGACTAAATAAGTGACCAGATTACAACAATCAATGACTAAATAAGTGACCAGACTATAGCAATCAATGACTAAATCAACAACTAAATATACTACCAAATTGATCAATCAAAACAACCAATAAATGACCAAAAATGGTTTAGTCATCAATTTAGTGGCATTATAAATGATTGGAAATAAACTACTAATGGTCACGTGATCATGTTTAGTCATTTATATGTAGTTTTTAGTAATTTTTTTAATCATATATTGTTGTTTTTGTACTAGTGTGTGTATGTTTCATGCTTCATGTGTATACTTCATTTATTGTGTGTATTCATGTGTATCATTCATGCTTCCTATGTATGCAACTTGCATATCTTCACCATGATGGGAGAAGGGAGAACTAAAAAAGGGGTACAGTGATGGGCCCTCTTCTAGGTATGCCACTCGGGGGGGACAAGATGAGCCCACATGGGCCAAAGGGGTATTACCTTTGTTACGAAGGGTACTACTTTTGGGCCTAGGAGAGTTGGGCCACCAAGACAACCTTTGTAACCTCACTCCCCTATCATGGTGCAACAATACAAGGAGATCAATCATGGGGAAATGGAAATGGATGGCAAGATGAGGGGATAATAGATAAATTAGAATCCTCCCTAGGTAGGCCACCTCATATGAATGGCATGCACCACATGAGGCCTAGAGGGCTAAGACACCCCATCAAGTCACTCGCTTCCATGTTCCCCCATGGTTTAGCATTTGTAGGATAAGGAAATAATTGGATTAATAAATTTACTATGGATTTGCTAATGTTTGATCATGATACTCTACATGTTAAGTTATTATTGCAATTGATCTCTAACTTGTTTAAAGGGGTTAAATCAAGCCAAGGTACCTTCTAAATCCATTTTTTTCTTGGGAAATCAATAATTTAGGGTAAAATTAGTATAATTCTTATTAGGGACATTACAAATGGTATTAGAGCATCTTTTCTACCATCCTTTGTATACTTCATGTATTACGTGTATTCACATACAGTATGCTTCATGCTTCCTATACTTCATGTATTGTGTGTATTCATGTGTATGCTTCATGCTTCCTATGTATACTTCATGTATTACGTGTATTCATGTGTATTCTTCATGCTTATTGTGTATGATTCATGTATTATGTGTATTCATGTGTATGCTTCATGCTTCCTGTGTATGCTTCATGTATTACGTGTATTCACATGTATGCTCCATGTTGGGTTATCTCACAATACTGGTTTACAATTTTTGGCCAAACTAGACACTGAACTAATTTTTTCTAACTAAATCTTCACTTTCGGGCACCTATAGCAGCTAAACCATGAGGAATTTGAAGATAATGTAAACTAGTGATTTGTGACATTTTTTCTGTAGATTCTAATTTAAAAAAAAAAAAATTGGAATCAGATTGCACTTCTTTTTCCATCTCCTTTGAAAACTAGTTTTTATCAGTAAACACCATTTTTAAGGAGTGATGTTCATCGTATACAACATGTAAATTTTTACTGCGAAGGATAAAATTTTTTTTTTTTTGAATTTAGATTTGTAACTGGCTAATATCTAACTAGTTCATTTGTCATATATTTTATTGAATATTTTTTCCTTAATCAAGTTTCTCAAGTCAAACCACTACAATCTCGCATTATTGTGGCCACTATAACGAACATAACCTTTTTTGTATGTATCAATTTTTTTTTTTTGTTCAATCAAGGACATCAATATCTATTACACTAATATTTTTCAACTTTTTTTTTTTGATAATCTACTATTTTTCCACATGTGGAGAACAAAGAGCTTGATTTTTGGTGAAAAACCTATGCTTAATCAAACTAAAAAAACAAATACATAATAAAACCAAAACATATTAAAATTATATTTGATGGATAGTTTGTTCTCAGGACTACCATTATCTAGTTGGGTTTGTGAAGTCTCCTCCATTTTCATCCTCAAGTCAAGCTTCAAAGGGAAATTTTTTGTAAAAATTTGGTGCCAGAGGGGGACAAGGGGGGCAAAAGGGGGCAAAAGGGTGGTTTGAATGAACCCAAGTTCGAGTGAACCCCCCTTGGAGGTTCAATCAAACTAGGGTTCATTTGAACCTAGGTTCGAGCAAACCCCCCTTGGAGGTTCGCTCGAACTAGGGTTCATTTGAACCCAAGTTCGAGCGAACCCCCTCTTTTTGTCAATTTCCCATTGTCTTCATCATAAAAAAATGAAAAAAAAATGAGTACCATCATTTAATATGGTTTTCTCAAACCAGGGTCCATTCAAACCCCTTTTGGGTCCATTTGAACACCCCAGTTTCTTGCGAACCCCTAAAAAGCAAAAAAAAATCATAGGAGCGTTTTTGTAATTTTCCTTCCTCATTGGAATTGTAAACCAGTTTTGTGTGTTTACCTTGCTTCCAGTGTATACTTTATGTATTATGTGTATTGAAGTCTATACTTTGTGACTTATGTGAATTCAAGTGTATACCTTGTTACTTGTGTGTATTCAAGTTATATACTTTGTAATATACTTGTATTCATGTGAATACTTTGTGACTGACATGTATCTATATGTATACCTCATGACTTATGTGTATTCATGACAATAATTTGTGACTTACATGTATCCTTTAGTGTGCTTTGTGACTTATATATATTCATGTGTCTAGTTTGTGACCTACATGTATTCATGTGACTATACCTTTCATATATTTTGTCTACTTTGCAAATTGCATACCTTTTGGAATGCATATACGTGCATTCACGTGACTTACGTATTCAAGTGTATACTTTGTGCCTTACTTTGTGTCTTACATGTATTCAAGTATACTTTGTGCCTTACGTGTATTTGAGTGCATACTTTGTAACTACATGTATTCAACTATATACATTGCAACATAAAACTCACATGTATTCATACTTTGCGACTTATGTGTATTCATGTGTATACTCTATGACATTTGTATTCATACTTTGTGAATTACATGCATTCATGTATATTTTGTGACTTATGTATTCATGGGTACACTTTGTGACCCACATGTATTCAAGCCAATACTTCATTATGTACATGTATTTTCATATCTCAAGTGTATTTATGTGTATTTCGCATGCATGCTATATGTTTAAGATTATCCATGTATTTGCTTCATGCATGATATGTCTTCAACAAAGATTACTCCAAGTGTGTTAGGACTACTTTATGCTTAAAAATTATAAAAATGTTAAAAAATTGTTTGTCAAAATGCTCCTTGAGTGAGAAGCACTAACAAACTAACTTATCTAAAATTGAATTATTATTAATATCCATATGCAATAGTAAAGAGTTGTAACTATTTGAAGTGAAGAGGTTGTTTATGGGTGTTTTACCACTTTCTGAACACAGGCAGTGCATAAATGCACTACCTCTCTTGAAAGGAAATCTCCAACAACAAGTTGTTGAAAATCACCCCAAGGTCTCTCGGGTGTCAGGTCATGACATGCTTGGAATGTCTCAATGGTTTTGATGTGATCTTGCTAGTAATCATAGGGTAGACTTACAGAAGTTAAGTTGAAGAGGAATTGGATCTTCTAATGGAGTTCTTGAGATGGGAAAGTTGGTGCACGACTGTTGTAGGTTCAAACAGCAATCCAAAACTCTTATTTCAACTTCATATTTGGCTTTACAATGTGCAATGAACCTTGTTCAAAGTCACTATTAAAAAAAAGGAAAAAGCGCAAAGAAGAGAGGAAGTTCCTAGACCTGAAACTAGCAATGAACAGTGATAATGGAGGACCCTACTGTGGACAGCCTTCCTAAAATTGAATTCCACTTAACCAAATCACTTCATAGTCTCATGAAATTAGTGCAAGCTTCTAAGGACTACAAATATTCAACCACTCATTCACCATAAGCATGAATAAAAGATGGAAATTTAGTGTAGCTTTCAAGTTATGCCCAGACTAACTTTACATAGCTATTTATCGGTAATAAACAGCAAAAAGTATGGACAGGGAAGGTTTCCAACACACAAAAAAATTCTTCAATATCAATGCACAACACTAACTACTCTACTAAAGCAAACTAAAACATAAAGAACAACAAAGAAAATCTACTCAAATTAGCTAACTATGAGAAGAAGAATCATGAAACGTGCAAAGGAACTCAAGAATCCACCAAAGTCAATGAACTTCTATTAAAATTCCAGTAGCATGTCATTACAACAACTCAACTCTCTCCTAAAAATGAGAGGAGACACCCTATTTATAGTGTCCAAAAATAAAAATGAGTGGCCAAGATTGATTTGCATTGTGTGGCCAAGATTCACTACAAATTAGGGTTTCACCTACCCCCAAATATATTACAATTTAAAATTACATTTTGTCCTCTAGCATGTTTTGTCATTTAGTGGCAGCACTATAGCTCTTTTGTCTTCTTGTTGATTTCCTTTTGCAACAGCTACTTAGTGAGGAACTCATCATCAATCACAGGATTTCCTTTACTTTTCTTAATGGTGGCGTACTCTATAAACTTTAGGATTAGTTCCTGGAGCTTGTTCCATTCAAATATATCTGACTGGATCACTTGGAAATTATACCTCCTTGATTTTTTTGTAATCTCATCCCAATCCTTATCACATTTTTACATGTTCCTTACCACTTGCTCAGATTGAGCGTAGGCATGCGTAGCAAAACCCAAGAAATCTGGCATCATTACATTTGCAGTCCCATTTTCCATCTTATGGAAATACGGCTTCATCTTTTCTACATCTAGCTCCTCCACGAGCACATCGAAATCTGTCATTAGCCTTGGATATTCTTCACAGGCTGCCCTGATCTCCTTGACCTAGTTAATGTCTAGCTCCACTTCATGGAGCAACCGTTCCAACACTTCCTTTTGATGGTCCAAGCCTAGCCTCCACGTCTCTACAAGCCAATGGTCATCCTCTGCTAAGGAAATTTCCATCTCCCATGATTTATTAGGTATCTTAAGGATGGCCTCAAGTTTGAGATACGTAACCCTGTATAGGTCAATGAAGTCAGTGCAGAACCTCTTTATTCCTTTGAGTACTTTTTTCACCTCTAGGAACTTGTTGGTTGTTCTAACAATGTGGCCTATACCCATGTTTCCATTGTAGAGGACTTTCCAAAACCAATCCTCTGTGGCCTTCATCCAATTATTTCTTTTCTCCAACTGGTCAATGTGGTCCTTAGACAGTCGTAGAGGCAGCGTTGACGATGATGTGGTAGGGAGCTCCTCGGCTGATGACCATTGTTGGATGTATGTTGTCAAATCAGCCACCTGTGCCTTCAACTCCTCCTTAGAGGTTTGTTCCTTGTGCATTTGGCACACAATGAAGGCGACAGATCCCTAGAGATGGTCAATCTTTTTCTCTCTCATGGTTGTCCCAAAATTGAGGGTAGAAACATTGTAGCTTACCCCTTCTTCTCCCACAACTAGAGTGGCGATTTGCACGATCCTGGATCCAGATGCATCCATCATCAGCTGAGATTTGACCTTAAGCTTCTTCTCTTTCTTCGTGCTTATTTGGGCTCGAGCCAAGATGGCCTCCAACCGTGCCTTCGGGTCCCTTGGGGCCAGAGCTTTCTTTTCCAACTATTTCTCTAGTCACTTGGGCATCTGAGATTCCTCCTTTGGTGATTCATGATCACCTTCTTCTTCATGGTTTTGTTGGATTTCAATTTCTTCATCACCCAGAGCTTCCTTTTTTGTCCTTTCTTCCTCCTCATCAGAATCATAGATAAACAATCTTTCCTTTTGTGTGGATTTGGTGGTTGTGTGCTCTTTAGGGCTATCCTCCCCTTCAGCAATTTTCTTTTCTTCTTCTTGGTAATGCCCATGTTCTCTATGATGTTTTGTTTCTAGGCTCTTTTAGGCTTCAGTCTCTTCTTGAGGCTTATCTTCTTCTTTCTTTTCCTCCTCTTCATGTTGAGATGGCACCTCTTCATTGTGCTTGAGGCTCTCTTCCTTCCCCTCTAAAAGAGGCATCTTTGTATTATGCTTGGGACTTTTTTCATGTTCCCCGGTGGGCAGCTCGGTGTCCTCCATTTCCTTTCCTTCATCAAAGGGTTGCCTTTCTACTCCCTCTCCCACATTCTTTAGTTGTTGAGCCAACTCCTCTTCGAGGTTAGGGTCAAAATTTTCTACAATGTATTTTTTGCCAGTCTCCTCGACGTCCTCCTCAGATGATTGTGTTTCTTCTTCTTCTTCTCCTTCACGTACCAATTTTTCAATTGTCATATGCTGGTACTTGGGGTGCTCATGGTAATCATTTTCTTCCTCTTCCATTTCTTTTGTTGCTTCCCTTTCTCGTGCTCCAACTCTTAGATATTTCCATTTTTGCTTTCATCTCTGGTGGCTCAATTGGAGGAGTCTAGATAGGGACGTTTGCAACTATCTGTGCTAAGGCAACTTGTATGGCTTGGTTCATCAGCACCCTAGATAACTCTATAGGAATTTTTTGCATGTGGTGAGAGAAGGCCTTTGAGAGTGAGAGAGTGGGCATTGGTATTTTTGTTGTTTCTAATGTAAGATATGTCGATGGAGACATAGAGGAAGAGGAGAGCGGAGAGGTAGTTGCAGAGGAAGAATCTATAACCATTATTTGCGCAGTGGGCAGGGTGGAAGTAAGATGGATTGAGATTTCCACCATAGGTGGAGAAGTAGCAACCATCACTTGAGAAGTAGGTAGAGGGGCAGCAGCAGTGGAAATGGCAGTAGTGGTGGTTGTGAGAGTAGAGGCAGCAAGTGGGGACTTCAGTTGCTCGGCCTCTAGTTCCTCTCCCTCATGGATTGGGTCCTCTTGGATGGTGGGCATGCCTGATGTCTTCGGTCTCTTGGAGGATTCACCTTTCACTACCTTTCTTGCATACACCTTGGGCCCAGGATGACTTTCAACCGCTTCTTTTCTCTTTCTCGATCTGGTGGTTGGAGGATATTTTGAAGTTTCTCCTAACAGGACAATAGTTGTCCCACTGTCTATTTCACTTGTTGGCTTGTTTTCAAGCTCTCCATAAGTTAGGGAAACTCCTTCTAGCTTCAATTGGGAAACTTTCCCATTGATCCATTATTTTGTTCTTGCCTCAACTGGATTCATTAAGATATCAAGGTCATTGACCTCGTCTTCATTCCAATCAATTTTTGGCAGCGAGAGATTGGCAACTGCACCATATCAAGGATCAATCACTGTGTTTTCATCTTCCACCACTTGATTTGGCATGGGGAATAGGTTGACCCTCTTGACAAAGTATTTATTCATGCGCATATAGTGCCTCATTCAAACTTCTTTATCATCTTTGCAGTTGGCCCAAAAGTATTCAAAATCATGCACATGTGCGTGTTCAGCCACAACCATCTTCATGAGATTGTCGTATGGGTCCATCCGCGATCAGGCAGTGTGGAACCCTAGATGGTATTCCACAAGCTCTTTATTTGAATGGTTTGCACACTGGGATGAGTGGAGCTCATACATCCCTTGACCTAAAGAGAGGGGATAAGGAATCCCTACCTTATGCTTGTTTCTCAAGAGGGTGTGTGCTCATTGCAGCTGCCGAGAGAGTTCTAGTAGTATTATCTGGCAATTTGGTTACCGGGGCAGCTTGTATGGTTTCTCTGAGAAACCTTCGGCTAGGATGTATGTGAACTTTGGAAATTGTATGAACAAGAAGCCAAACTAGTAGAGGAATGAATTAGCACTGCGAGAGACCCTTCTTTCAAAATCACCCCCAAGTAATATGATAATATGACCTATGAAAGCCTCATTGACCCTACAATAATCCCTCTTGAAATTCTTGTATTGTAGTTGAGGGTACCTGTCATAAACCTTCAATTCCTTGTCTAGATCTGTATTTGGAGCCCTAAACAAGCCCCTGTATTGGGTACGGTCAGCAAGCAAATAAACCAAGTAAGATGCCATGTAGAAGCTTAAGGTCTTCTTCACTACCACAAATTGCTCGTGCAAGCAATTGTTGATTATTCCCACCCAATAGAACTTTGTTTTGTCTCAAATTATCTCTTCAATGAAATATAACATCCAATCCTAAAATTAAGCTATGGTCAGAAGGCCCATGACTCTACTCAATAGGGTTACCAAATCGTGGTAATCTTCATAGAAGTCACTGTGGAAGAACTCTTGGGGCACTTTAGCTACACTGCCCCTCTTTTCTTTGAGCCAATATTGGTTAATGAGTTTCTTGCACTTGAGGTGGTCTTCATCCCACATTTGTTTCCCATATTATGTGGATGCTTCTTCCATTTCTCTGAAGGTAGGGATATGAAAAGTCTTCTCTATTGACTTGGCAGATAAGTTAGCCAATACATTTCTATCTCTGTCTACAATTGTTCTAGACTCTGGCTAATATGCCTCCCTACAAGCCATTACAAGCTTAGGAGCAACAAGGGTAGGTGGAAAATTGGCAGCCTTGGCCAACCCACTACTTCTAATCTTTCTCACATTTTCTATTGTGGGGTTGATCATAACCCTTTGCTTGAATTCATCGATATCTATGTGTCTAATGTTGGTATCCAAAATCTCCTTCCAAACTAAGGTAACCTTGGAGTTGAGAGGTTCCCCTTGGAACTTGTACTTCATTTGATATTTATCCCCTTTACCCTAGGGTGCTTTAGATGAATTTTTTCCCTTGTCCTCCATGGCCACCTCCAAAGGTCATGCACCTAGTTCCATATATCCTGCATGTGAGAGAGAGGTAAGCACATTCAAGCATGAAAACATGGTAAAGTTAGCCAAAATCCTGCCAAACAGCATTAGATCAAATAATCCATCATTTAAGAATCCTAACATCTCTTCCATATTGGTACTAATCTTTCATAAGAGGGAGTTACAATAATTCGGCCTGGGGGCAAACTTCCCTAGGCTGGTGGTTGTTCTAAAGCAAAAGAAGGGACTGCAATTAGGACATAGCTTCCCACCCTTCCATACCTGCCTCAAGATTTGGTCATTATGTGGGGTCCACCAAGGAGGTTACTACATTTAGGCATGATGGTTGAAGTCAATTTTATGATAGGATGGCATTAAGTTCATCTTTCAGGCACTCGGGATCAAAGGGGAGCTCTTTCGTTTAGGGTTTGTCGTGGAAACAACATTGGGAGGACAATGGCCCACAAGCGGAGTTCCAACCAGACCCACAACTTTGAAAGGCCGTCAGTATAGTTCATTTGGAGCTCAGGCTTTAAGGTCAAATGAGGTGGGAAGATGCTAGGTGGTGGCTGTTTGAGATGGCAAAAACTAAACAGTTATCTGAAAAAAGAAACCCATAGAATCAGGTCCGCAAAAGGCTTTGATTTCATGTGTTTATCACTGGAAATTCCAAGGGTGATGGGAAGGTCGGGTCCCATGTAGTGGGGGGACACAGATTATTTTCCATTTAGGAACAATGGGGCTAGGACGGAGTCCCATAGACAACAACCCGGCAAAAGAAACCCACTTAAGGTTTGGCACTTAATCATTTCATTTTGGCATACAGGCCGACACTGAGGGCTCAGGACCCAAAGGGAGGAAAGTTGGTCGCTAGGAGCCGTTTAGGATGGCAGTTTCACCATGATAGTCCGCAAAAGGAAGTCCGCTAGGAGAGGCCCACGAGGAGGCTTATGCTTAGCTTTTTAGGGTGCAAATGAAATTGGTCGGAAAAGGCAGGCTCAAGACCCAACGATCGGGCAGATGGTGATATTTTTCCATTTAGGATAGTTGTTTATGCACCAGGGAAAGGGGAGCGATATTCCATGGGGGATGACCTGCATTCCTCTGATAGCTACCTTTTGACTTGGACAACAGGTGAGATGGCAGAATCCAATCGATGCAAGGATGGGCCATGAAAGCCATTCAAAATGGTGACGTACAAATGGAATTCCCTAAGTGGAAGTCCACAAGGGGGAATCCGCTAAGCACTGAGACTTTGTTTTTTGCAGAATTTAAGCTTATGGGGTGATCGACGGGGTGAAGCCCGCATATCGGAAGGTCATGGTTGATTATTTGTTTGAAATGGCAAAGCCAGAAGGCATTTTGCAAGTGGAGATCCGCACTTGGGGACCCAAGAGGGTCAATGGCTCTTCATTTCACTTCATGAAATTATGCTAAGTTCGGGGTGGCCAAGGAAGGGAGCTCTCCCATTAGGGTGGACTCAGAATAGATGATTGTCATTTTTAAGTTTGATTCATTTTCAAAGTTGATAATGGCAACAACAAGGGTACGAGCTCACAAGGGATGAATTCCCTGGTTCAGGAACGATAGTGGAGAGTTCGAGTTCCATGCAAGGCCAACGAGGTGATTTCTGAAGTTTGCTAAAATTCTAAGTCATGGGTTTTATGCACATTGGTTTACTCTATTTAGTTCATAAGCTTTCCTCCCTCAAATTCATCAATTTTGCATAGAAATCAAAGAAAACTCAAATTAAGGCACATGGCAGAAAACCTACCTCTAAAACCCAATGAATGTGGATGACCAAGCTGGTAATAAGAACCTCAAAACGACGAATGAAATTTACAGGAGTGACTGCGGAATTTGCAGAGCTCTGACTCTTTCTCTGATCAACTGAAAAGTGAAAATGACAGCTAAGAGTTGGCTATTTATAGAAAATAGTGTATTAAATGCACTCTATTAATGATCATACGATGGCCTTGGCGGTTGGTGGGCAGCAATTTGAAAATGGTCACAGGAAGGGCGAAACCCAGAAGGTGGATGACAACTAGTAGTTAGCTGCTCGGAAGGTTGGCAATGGAAAATAGAATTAGAGATTCGAGTTCTGCTGAGCGGAAGGACATCAAGCAACAGCCATTTTGAATGGCTGTAGGGTGAAGGAAACCCGCATGGGGTAGCTCGAAGGGGCAGACCCGCCTAGCTCCGCGGATGTCAATTCTGAAAAGTGAAGGCAATCAACCAAGGAAGCTCTATAAAGGCCTAAAGCCTTAAAAATGTGAGGGCGGAGAAACATGGTCAACTCAAGATGACTTCTCTAAAGTTCATTGACCATCTAGGACATAAAACAGGGGACAATCAAAATGAGGTAGTGACAAAAGTGACCCAGCAAGGTGAAAAGAAAGAGGGTCCCTGTTCTGAATGGGGTGTGTGTGTTGATGGCACAATAGAGGTGTGACTCCCTCAAACTCTTGTTATAAAAGGAAGAGCATTTCATACATACCACCATTTGAAGAATCCAATTGAGAATAGAACATTAAGTAATTTTGTAAGAAGTTTAAATTAAGTCTTTGAGGGTAGTGAAGATGAGTGAAAATAATGTAACCCCAAATGTGAAAATTTTTTACCCTTCACAAGTTAAAGACTATGACTCTCTCAACAATAAGATATAAAAGGAGGAATCTTTTCCCTCTGAAAGAAACCATCAATAGGAAATAAATCTATCAATCTACTTGGATGTAAAATATAATTTTCAAAAAGACACCCATGAAGGGTAGTGACCCCTTCAAAGAAATAGATGTAGAAGATAAATCAATTTATTTAAGCATTCATCACTCAAGAAATCAAGAAATCACTGTTCATCTATCCATTAAGAAATCAAGAAAACGTCACCCATCTATTCATTAGGAAATCAAGAAATCAAAATTTTAAAATTTTACAAGGAACAATCAATTATAACCACTAACCATAGTGAAGCTAAAATGGTAGTAGTTGAACCACATGGAAACCCACACATTTCCATCACTAGTTGTCAAAAAAATGTAGGCATAACCAAAGATACCAAGATGGATTAACATTAATATTCTAACTTCAAGATATAAATGCATTGATGTATCATCTAGGCCTAGAATGGTCAATCTCTTAAGGGACAAACAATAATTTTAAGGAAATGAAAAAGAAAAATAATTTAGAGTCTTGAGAGATCTTAAGAATTATGGGAAATCAATCATAGGGTCTATTCATCAAGCTTCAGGAAGAAGGGGCAGTGCCAAGAGATTCCAAGTCCTAGTTGTGATTTCTTTAGGACAACCAATCTTGGGTAGGGTGGACTGTCATGGCCATAAAATTTCCACTTAAAACCTGAGCATCGAGAAGAAAACAAACAAATAAAATAAATAACATCTATCATGACCCTGAAATTGTAACACTAAAATATGAAGTATTGAAATACAAATAACTAAATAAAATAAATATAAAAAATTATAATTTAAATATTATCATAATTATAATTATCATAGATAATATTATAATTATAATACAACTATTATAATACAAAATAGAACGATTGATATTATTAATTATAATAATAAAAATATTCATAAGAAACTAATAATATGTATAATATATAGTAGCAAATATTGAAGACATCGAAATTCTACTACGGTTGACTTCCCTTTATAAAAGTTAAAGCATTGAAACTAATATCTGGCCAACTCATTAAAGAAGCTTAAATCAATTAATAAAATCACATATGTTAGACTAAAGGTGTTGTGAATTATTTACTACTTATAGTTATTATATGCAAGGCAACGATTAGAATCATCCATGCAACAAACATAGTTAATGGATAGTTTATGAAAGGTAGCGATTGAAAGGAGGTGTCCCTTTGGCAATGGATTTTGTGAAGTGATGTCTTCCTTCATAAAGGTATAAGTAGAATAACAAATAGAGGGAGGAATGCATCGAATTAGGAGGAAGAAGAGAATCAAATCAACTAGCAAACACTCAGTTGCATAAATTATCTTCTGATTGCAGAATTGGGAATTCATATGTTTGTTGTAGGATATTTATATGGGAATATAATGTATTGTTTAAATATGATCAATGGTTCATGCATATTATCATTTATATCTTATGGTATCATACTCATAAATCATTGTCTTTCTAATGTGATTATTTATAGATATGAATTTGATTAGTCTATTATGAATATATCTTCACCATGATAGGAGAAGGGAGAATTGTAAAAGGGGTACAGTGACGAGGTCCTCTTCTAGGTACACCACTCGAGGGGGAGGACAAGATGAGCCCACATGGGCAAAAGGGGTATTGCATTTGGTCCTAGGAGAGTTGGGCCACCAGGACACCCTTTGTAACCTCACTCCCCTATGATGGTACAACAAGATAGGGAGATCGATCATGGGGAAATGGAAATGGATGGCAAGATGAGGGGATAACGGATAAATTAGAATCATCCCTAAGTAGGCCACATAATAAAAATGGAATCTGCCACATGAGGCCTAGAGGGGCTAAGACACCCCATCGAGTCACTCTCTTCCATGCTCCCCCATGGTTGAGCATCCCTAGGGTAAGGAAATAAATGGATTAATAAATTTAATATGGATTTACTAATGTTTTATCATGACACTCTACTTGTTAAGATATTATTGTAATTGATCCCTAACTTGTTTGCAGGAATTAAATCAAGCCAAGGTACCTTCTAAATCCATTGCTTGCTTAGGAAATTGATAATTTAGGGTAAAATAAATATAATTCCTATTAGGGACATTACATACTTCTTGAGATACCTTCTGGTAACACAAAAAAAAACTTATGGAAAGATATGGATATTTCTTCCATAAATGCATTACCTCAACCCCATTCTCACAGTTTTTCTTATGGTAAATCATGGACACCACATTCAAATTGATTGCAAAGAAGAGAAAAATTTCCATAATTGATCTCCATGTAAGTGAATATAGTCATCATGATTCACATTGTTAAGGTGAGGTTGGGTGAATTTTTTATCTAAATTCAACACAAGCGTAGAGAAAATATAGATATCTCCTATATGTCTGTAGCAATTTTTTGGAAGTAGGTGAAATGAAGGATATGATTAGGTTTGTGAGACTCTTTGATAATGCCATAGAGGTGAAGGGGACTCGATTCTTTTTTAGAATTTTTTGTCATTATATGGGTTTTCATTCTAGAGATGGTTACTTGCCTATGTTCAATGCTACTCTAGTAGCACAATGGGTTCCATTTGTTATCACTGCCATCACAATGACAATCGCTATAAACATCAAGAAAAATGGGGGACTGAATTCCTCAAGTTTAATATGGGAAATGCACCATTATCAGGTATTGAATGGGCCTTTGTGGTGGAGGAGAATACTACTGATAATGATGAGGAGGATGCCCTTGAGCAGCTCAAGGTCAAAAGGTCTATAGCTATTAATCTTGATGTGTAGGTTTCAAGTGTTAATATATTGTATATACTTGAAGGTATGTATGAAATCATACAACATTGCTTGGAAATATTACCATAGAAGATACTAATAGCTTTTCCTTGGAAGTGTAATTACTAATAATAGATGATTCAATGATATATTGTGTAGATAACATTGCAGCTTCTTTCACTTTTCTCAATTTTGTTGTTGTAATCTTGTGTTCCCCCATGAATGTAGGTGTAAAATCTAATGATCCCCAATCAAATCCAATAACATCGTCACAGATGAAAGGAACTCATATTTTTCTTTAGTTTGTAAAGGTTCCACTTTTGTATCAATGTTCTAAAAGGTCTCTCTATTCTTGTTTCAATTTCTAAACATTTTTTAGATTTAGGATCAACTTTTATCATGTAAACCTTATTGTTGTATGTTCATTTCATTAAACAATGAAGCATTAAAGGTACACCTTTCCTCTCTTGAATCCATGGTTTATCGAAGCTAATATTGTATGAAAGATCACAAGCCATGACATGGATGGGAGTTTGCAATACAATAGGACCAACTTTAATGGGTAATGTAATCACACCAAGCGGTTTTCTTCCCACATTATAAAATCCTTTGATATACAAAGCATCTGGTTGAATCAAATTATTGTCTACTCTAATTTTATCCAAAATGTTAACACTACAAACATTAAGCATTGAACCATTGTCAATAAGAGTTTGACTAATCCCAATCTTGTTAATAACAACCATTATCATCAAGGCATCATTATGTTTTTTTGTTTCCAAAGGGGGTAATTCACTTTGATGAAATACAATGTCCACACTAGCTAAATTCATGCTCTCAAGAAAAGTTGTTACATCATTTGGCTGCACAATAATAGGTACAACAACTTTCTACAAATCATTTTGAAGCATTCCATGATAAATAGGTGATGTTTGAATCAAATCCCACAAGATCTTATTAGGGATGTTACAAATTTTCTCAACAAGATCATATTATTTACCACTTCACTGAGGGATATTAGGTGTCGGTGGGAGGTATGGTTGAGGTAATGGGATGGATGTTGACATTTTATTTTCTTTCTTATTGTTGTTATTGTTATATGTGTGAGAAACTATGTGATAACTTGGTTTCTTTGACACATGATTACTAGTGAGTTGTTTTGTAAATTTTAGGATATGGCCATGAGGTTTAGGAGGTTCTATAATGAGAGGTGATTTAGGAGATCCAATAATTAGAGGACTTTTAGGAGGTCCAATAATTAAAGGAGATCTAATAGCCAATTATGTATTCATAACCTCAAAAAAGTTAACTGCTTGTTGATGATCTTTTATTGATGAGGGATCTAATGTCACCTTAGCATCTTGATCTATACAATCCATCTTACTATATTTTGAAAGAGATATATCAATTTTTTCATCCTCTTGTTCAACAATATCTTCCCAAGAGAGGTTTTGGGAGAGAAACAAACAAGATTCTCATGATGATCAATAATTTGGCATGTGTGCCAAGATGGGGCACAAAAAAGAGGCTAAATGCCCAAAAATGATCAAAATGCATTCATGTTTTGAAAAAAATAAAATAACACAATCATTTTATGGCTCAGAAAATCCGATCCATAACACAAGCGCATTATTTGAATACAAAACACACACATTTTTATAAAAACAAAACATGTGCACATTTTGATGAATATTATCTTATATTAATATTATATCATATTATATTATAATATTATATCATAATATAATATTATATTATATTATATTATAATATTGGGTGGGTGCAGGAAGATGGGGGGCCAATTTGTGGCCACCCATCTTTGATTTTTTTTAAAATCCATAATGTGAGTGTGTTATGTCATGTTAAAAGAAAAAAAAAGTGCAAAATCATTTCATTTTTTGACTATGCTATTTCCTCCATCTGTACCTTGCAAGCCTTTCCCAAGCACACTTGTGTTATTGAGAGCTCAAAATCCATGATTTCTTCACCAATTCTTCATCGATTCTTCACCAAAATGTTGCCACATTCATGGGGAGCTCAAAGGAGTAGTTTTTTTGTGAATTTGTTATTAAATATGTAGATTTAATATTTTTTGATGTCAATTGCTTTAATTTTCAGGAGTTGATACTCCACCTCCTTCTCCTCCTCAAAATCCTTCTTCACCTCATGCCCAAATACCTGTTGAACAATAACCCCAAAAAAAACCTCCAACAATTCCTCAACATCCCCTTAGAACTCAACAAATTTAATGGGGGAAATTGAAAATAAAAAAATAAAAAAATTGAGTTAATTGCGAGGTTGAAAGATCCTACAAGTTCAACCTCGCAAAGAACCGTGCTTGCACAATCACTTGAATCTATTTTAACACATGTAGAGTCAATTAGCAAGCAATTAAGTGGTTGGGAAAAGAAGAGACAGGAGTATAGAGAATATTATGTAGATAAACTATCCTACAAATAAGTCAAAAATTGCAAAATTACAAAATTTGACTTGTGTTCCCTTTTCACAAACCCATGAAAAAATCAACCTCTACACCCTACAAGCAAGAGGCTCCCTATTCATTGGTGCAACCACCAAGGGATAAAGAACCATTTTTGGCAAAGATGGTGAATTTTTTTTTACCATCCTCCATACAACAATAATGAGGTCCCACAATATTTCTTGAGGAAACTCTACTATGAGTTTTTCCTCAACAAAACCCCCAACTACTTTGACATGTGGGACTTCCGGGGTAGAGGTGGTGGGTCCGCATAGGATAGACCAAGGGCACGTCTTGACCCACGGTGGCCAATGAGATGAGCACTCGCTAGACCAACCTATGAGCACATTTCTATCCCTTCCATTGTGAAGGAGAGTGTTGAGGTTGAGACACTACAATCCATTAGTTCCTTGACCCAGAGAATCATAGAGCATGCAAGTCCTCCAGCACAACATGAGTTGGGGGAGACTTTGAGGAGTAGGGTTCCACCCCATATTTTTTAGGCTTGCGGGTCACCCTATGGTTGTGACCCCATAGATAGTCAAGAGGTAGGTGTGCAATCTACATCTGTAGTTGAGCAGTTGGTGATGATAGATGCCTTCCTAAAAGAGGCTTTCAGCCTTGATACTTAGGTAAATGTTAGCAATTTCATTGAATTTAATGTATTAATTTCATTTTTGAAATGAAATATTAACTAATTTAGCTTAATGATTGTAATGAAATTTTAGGGTCATAGCATTCATTCAGTTTTCAATAGTTCTCCATCTCTGTATTACACTACAACATGTACTGTTGAGGTATGTAACTAGAAAAAAATTATAAATATTACATTTGAAAAGCATTGTTATATGAGTGGTATTCTAATATCTAATTTTGGATGTTAAATAGGTTAATCTTGAAGATTTCACAATAACACCTCTCGGTGGAGGTGGAGTTCGAAGCTTCATTGAGGTAATAAAATAAAGAGTTTAACTAATGAATTATACTTAATAGATTTGTGTAGTTTATATTCATATCGTTGATTACATTGCATTGCACATCTTTTAAACTCAAATCATAACTTCACATTGCATAACTAATAACTAGATGTTGATAGATGATAAAATTTCAATTACAATATAGGTTTTTAGAAAGTGAAAAAAATAAGTTATGCAATTACTTCACATTGCATAACTAATAACTAGGAATGGATGCCAATTGCATTTGCTTTTAATGGCATTCCATGAGACTACATTTTATTTAGGAATTTTTCAAACAGTTCAATGCCTTGTCTTGAAAGGAAAGCAGAGTGTGAAATATGCCTTCCTAATGCTAATCTTTAGGAGAGAGAAGAAAATAAACCATTTAAATCTTTGCAATTCATTTAAGATGCACATATAAGAAACAAAAATAGACAATAAAACATCAATATAGGATTTATGTGGGAAAACCCTTTCGGGAAAAAACTCACACACCAAAGCAAAGATCTCTTGTATTACAATAAAACAAATATCACATACAAGTGTAGAGCTATGCTCTTTTAGGTGCTTTTCTAGAATGAAATTGGTAGCACTTCATTACATTCACTGTGATCTTCACTCACCAATTCCAATGCGCTACGGCATTGCATACATACTTCTCAAGCATTACAGGAAAACCGTCATTCTAACTTCCATACCAATCAAATAGTCATTCTCTATGAATTCCCACTGTCACCTCAATACACCTATCGTTCCATCATAGGGACTCCCAAGTGACTCCTTCTGATATGGAAAAGTCTCACTAATGAAGTCCCATTAGAATGTCAAAGAGACGTTGTAGTAACTCACACCGATATAAGAAGGTCTCGTCGATATACCTTGCAACTTTGATCAGGTGGTCCATATTGCCTATGTGTCACCCTTGTCATCATCATACAGCTAATGTCACCAATGTGACTTGATATATTGACCAAACACTCATCACCACATGTCCTGTTGACATCATCCTTCATGATCATTTGGTACCACCTTATCGGCATGTCTAGGAGACTAATCATTTTGTCTTGTTGACATGTGTCTTTCTCTTTGATGAAGCACTTATCAGGATGTTGAGGAGACTAGACACTAAGTCCCATCGACATGTGTCTATCTCTTTGATGAAGCACTTATCAGTTTGTCAAGGAGACTAGTCACTAAGTCGCATCAACACATTCCTGTCTCTTTGATGAAGCACTTATTGGGATGTCAAGGAGACTAGCCACTAAGTCCCATCGACATGTGTCTATCTCTTTGATGAAACGCTTATCAAGATGTTGAGGAGACTAGCCACTAAGTCCCATCAACATGTTATTGTCTCTTTGATAAAGCGCTTATTAGGATGTCAAGGAGACTAGCCACTAAGTCTCATCGACATGTGCTTATCTCTTCAATGAAGTGCTTACCGGGATGTCGAGGAGACTAGCCACTAAGTCCCATCAAAATTCACCTATCAACTTGATGAATCTTTGGTCGATGCAAACTCTTGTTAACCCCAGTAAGTTTGAAACACCTTTTTGTCAACATTCTACCACTTGACGAAGAACTTACTGCCTCCCAATCAACGCTCAAAGTCACTATATCACCCTAGGCCTTAAGGCTCATCGAATTGGCACATCATCTGAACTTCTTTGTGCTTATTGGCTTTGTCAGTGCATCACCAACATTCACCAAATTTTTAACCTTTTCTAATTTAACCTTTCCATCTTCAACCATATCATAAACAAAATAGTACTGCACGTCAATGTGTTTTGTTCTGGCATGGAAAGTTGGATTCTTCACCAAACATATGGCACTCTGGCTATCATGACAGATAGTAATCTGCCCTACATCAAAACCAACATCTGAACATAGTCTTCTAAGCCAAATGGCTTCTTTACAAGCATGAGTTGTTGCCATGTACTCTACTTTAGTAGTGGAAAAAGTGACTACAGCTTGTTGCTTTCTCATCCAACTTATTGTGCCACCAAAAAATGTGAAAATGAATCCACTGGGGGATCTTCTGATGTCAATATCACCCACCCAATTAGAATCCACATATCCACGAATGCTTATTGAATGTGAATATCCAGTATAATAACCATGATAACATAAGGCATACTCTGAAGTACCCTTCAAATATCTGAAAACTCTTTTCACAGCATCCCAATGTGTCCATCCTAGATTAGCCATAAATCGACTAAGAACTCCCATTGCTTGGGAAATGTCTGGCCTATTAAAGACCATTATATACATTAAACTCCCAACTGCACTTGCATAAGGTACCTCGGTCATGTCCTACATCTCAATAGGATATTTTGGACAATCTTCCCCCAAAATTTGTGTTCCCTGCAACAAAGGAACCACTAACTATTTGTAATCTATCATATTAAATCTCTCTAGGAAAAAATTCATTTATTTTCTCTGGCTAAGCCAGAGATTTATATTTTCTCTATCCATTCTAATTTTCATCCCCAAAATATACCTATCTGAACCTAGATCCTTCATTTCAAATTGTGTTAACAATTGAGACTTTAATTTAGAAATCATACCCTTACCATTCCCAATGAATTCTTGGATGTTGTGGTTGTCATTGATGTCAACACTATTAGCATTAGTGCATTTGAAGTTGTATATGTTGAGGATATTGAGAAAATTGTAATAGAATGAGTTATAGGTTGTCAGTGGTGAACTGAAGTTCTATTTGTTGATGAGTTTCATACATTTTTTATCATAGGTTGTGGAATAAAGGGTTTCTTGTTGAGTATATCTAGTTTATCCACATTGATTTTGAGAGATCCACGTGAAGATTTGATCAATTTATGAATATTTTCATTTTGACATTTTTTTCTATTACTTCAGTTGGTGTTCCTAATTGAACATGATGCTATTTCAATTAGTTCAGTTGTTGCGGATGCTTCTCTAGTGATTTGTGTTGTTTGTGGATGTTTCTAGATCATGCTCTATCTATGTTGCACATCTGCATTGAACCTGGTGCTTGTGATCTAATATTTTCTCTTGCGTGTTCGTGTTTTTCTTATTCTTGGCTGACATGGTGTTTGTAGTGTGTTGTGGATCTTCGAGAAGAAATTAATTGAAGTTTTTTCATGTTGGAGATGTTGTTTTCGGTCCTCACTAAGTTGTGGCTGACCTTGGTTGATTCACATTGAAAGTTCTTTATAGAATTGGGCTAACTATTTGTATTCATTTTATTATTTCTTTGTGGCCAACTTGTAGCAATGTAATTTCTTATTGTGGAATATATAAGCAATTTTTAATTTGAATTGAAGCATGATTATGCAAAGTGTGTGAGTTCTATGTGAAAATAATGTTCAGATAATTTGAAGGTAGAGCAGAGTGTGAAGAAGAGTGAAGAAGAATGAATAAATGCTCATGTGCTTAACCAGAACTGTAATCAGGCATTAGCAAATGCTATTTTCTCAGTTCAAATATGAATGGTTGTAACATGAATATTTCTATAAGATAGTGTGTCTTCCTTTGTATTTGAGCAGTGAGCTCTAGGCAATGTTCCTAAATGCATGTGCATTCCCCATTTATTCTTCTTATACTTTTAACAGGGTATAATCTTGTGGATTGACCTCCACCATGGTTTTTCCCCTAATAGGGTTTCCATATAAAAATCTTGGTGTTATGTGTGCTTCTATTGTGTTGATGATTTATGCTTTCATGGTTAATAATCAGATTAGAGAATAGTGTTAATAAAGTTGATAAGTTTTGGAATTCGGTGACAATTGATTCATCCCCCCTCTCAGTTGTTTTCCCTTGTGTTGCCAACAATTGGTATCAGAGCTTGTGGTTCCTTGGAAGAATTTTAACAGCTTGAAGTGATCTGGGGTGGTGACATACAAGAAGGATAGTCTGAGATTTGATGGAACAAATTATTCTTTGTGGAAGACTCAAATGGAGTGTCATCTAAGATGCATTGGTCAACCCTACTAGAGTATTACAAGTAATAGGTATGTTATTCCACAAAATGGTTCTACTACTTCTGCAGAGATTAGAGATGTTGAGTATAATATCAAGGCTAAGGAAGCATTGTTGAGCGCTTTGACTGATACTAAGATGACTAATGTTATGGATCTGAAGACTACTTATGAGATTTGGAAAAAGTTGGAAACTTTGTATGAAGGCGATGCTGATGTGAAGATTGCTAAGTTGCAGAGTCTGAAAGGGAAATATGAAATGTTGAGAATGGGTGATGATGAAAATGTTACTACTTTCATGCAAAGAGTGAATGAACTTGTGTGTGGAATCAGATGTGTTGGTGGATAGTTGGATGAATTAGAGATTGTTGATAAAGTGCTTAGATATTTACTTGATGCTTACAAAGTCAAAGCTATAGCTATTCAAGATCTCCAAAATGTGACAAATATTACTCGAGATATGTTGATTGGTAATCTTACTAATTTTGAGTTGAGCAAATTTGGTGATGCACTTCCTAAGGTTGAATCTGCATTCAAGGCTACTACATATGGAAGAGATAAATATAGATATGATCCAAGAGAGAGTTCCTCTAGAAATGCATTCAAGTATGAAGAAGAAATGAGATAGCTTGAAGAAGAAGAAAGAGAATTGAATGAGCTTGAAGCATTGATTGTAAAAAGAGAAGCCACAGGTGAAGGTAAGCATAAAGGAAATTTTCCTATTAAATGTTTTTCTTACAATAAGATAGGGCATTTTGCATCAAGGTCTTTGGAAAGAGTTTCTAAACCAAGACATAACAAGCCTAAATTTCAAAATAAGTGTTACTATGTTGTTGATGAAGGTGTAATAGATGATGAATCTGATAAAGGTGAAGACGAATGGGTATTTATTGCTATCAAGGAAAATGATCCTATGTCTACTGAATCTACTAGTTGTACAAATGTGGGGAAATCCCTAGTTGCTCGAGTTGAAGAGAAAGATGAATGGGTGATTGATAGTGGATGTTCACATCACATGACAAGAGATAAAAGTAAGTTTGTGAGTTTGGAAAAGTATGATGTTGGTGTTGTGAGATTTGGTGGTAATATAGTTGGTGTGATTCGTGGAAGAGGATGCATTTCTCTTGATGGTAAGAATAATACTGATGATGTCCTATATGTGGAAGGTCTGAAGCATAATCTTTTAATTGTTGGTCAGATGGTTGATAAGGGTTACAATCTTCAGTTCATGGATGAAAATTTCATAATATTGGGATGTTCTAGAAATGTATCATTGCTTCAGGTACAAAAACAAGAGGTAATATCTTTCACGTGAATGCTGCTAGTAAAAGTTGTTTGATTGCTCAAGTTGATGAAAGTTGGTTGTGGCATAGGAGAATGTGCCATGTTAACTTTGATAACATTGTCAAGATAAGTTCTACTAAGGTTGTGAGAGATCTACCTAAGTTGGTGAAACCTACTAATGCCATATGTAAGGAATGTCAGTTGGGGAAACAAACTAAAATTTCATTTCAAAGCAAACATTGTTCAAAAGAATTGTTGGAGCTTGTGCATACTGACTTGTGTGGTCCCTATAGAATTAGAAGTTTACAAGGTTATAGGTATTTCATGTTGCTTATTGATGATTATTCAAGAATGATGTGGGCTACTTTCTTAAGGGAGAAATCAAAAGCTCTGGAAAAGTTTAATATTTTTAAGGCTATGGTCGAGACAGAGACTGGTTTGAAGATTAAATGTCTAAGATCAGATAGAGGTGGTGAATTCACTTCCGGTGAATTTAATTCTTTTTGTGAAATGCATGGAATAAAGAGAGAATTATCTGCACTACAGACCCCTCAACAAAATGAAGTTGTGGAAACACAGAACGGGACAATTCAAGATGTTGCTAGAACTATGATGTTGGAATGAAATGTGCCTCATATATACTAGAGAAAAGTTGTGAGTACTGATGTTTACATTCTTAACCAGGTACAAATCAAAGGTGATACTGGTAAGACCCCTTTTGAGCTATGGACTGTTCATAAGCCTATTGTTAGATATTTCAAAATCTTTGGGAGTGGATGCTATATCAGAAGAGATGAAGATATAGGAAATTTTGATGCTAGGAGTGATGAAGGAATCTTTTTGGGTTATTCTACTAAAAGCAAGGCCTACTAGTGTTACAATAAGAGATTGAAGAAAATGGTTGAAAGTGCAAATATTAAGGTTGATGAAGACATTGATAGACCATCTAGAGCCTGTGGATATGATTTTGATGATCAGAATGACAGTACAAACAAAGATCAAACTTCAAATCAAGTTCAAATCATTCTAGTAAATCAAGAAGATCAAGACAAAGAAGAAACTGGTGAAAGAGCAGAAGAGAGATTAGAAGAGCCTAAAATTCAAGAACATTCTAAGACTCCAAGGTATGTGAGATTGAATCATTCAGAAGATCAAATCATTGGTGATAAGAATAAAGGTTTCCAAACTACGAGAAGAATTGTTGAAGAATATTGTTTAATTTCAAAGACTAATCCTACTAATTTGAATGAATCATATAAAGATGAACATTGGGTTGAAGCAATGAAAGAAGAGCTACAACAAATTGAGAAAAATGATACATGGATTCTTGTTCCTAGACCTAAGGATAAAAATGTCATTGGAACTAAATGGGTCTTTAGAAACAAATTGAATGAGCAAGGTGAAGTTTTTAGAAACAAAGCAAGACTAGTTTGTAAGGGATATTCTCAAATGAAAGGAATTGATTTTGAAGAGACTTTTTCCCCTATTGCTAAAATTGAAGCTATGAGACTATTTCTTGCTTATGTTGCTTACAAAGATTACAAGGTTTATCAGATGGATGCCAAGTCAGCTTTTCTAAATGGTGAACTGGATGAAGAGGTATATGTTGAGCAACCTGATGGATTTCAGTTGAATGATAAGGGAGATATGGTTTTTTGGTTGAAGAAAGCATTGTATGGACTTAGGCAAGCCACTAGAGCATGGTATGCCAGATTGGATAAGTATTTGTTGAAACTTGGATTTAACAAAGGTACTATTGATAGTCATTTGTATTTCAAGAATGACGATAAATATTTGATTGTGGAGTTTTTGTTGATGATATCATTTTTGGAGGAGATGATAGTTTGTGCATGAAGTTTGCTAATAAAATGCAGAGTGAGTTTGAGATGTCAATGATTGGAGAGATGAATTTTTTTTGGGGATTGCAAATTAATCGGTTAGACAAATGGATCTTTATATCTCAGTCCAAGTATGTGAAATAATTGTTGAAGAAATTTGGTATGGAAGATTCAAAGCCATTTGGTACACCTATGGTGACCGGATGCAAGTTGACAAAAAATGATGATTTTTCAAAGGAAAATCAGACTAGATACATAACAATGATTGGTGGATTGTTGTATTTGACTCAAAATAGGCCCGATATCATGAGTGTTTTATGTATTGTGGCTAGATTTCAAGTTGATCTAAAGGAATCTCATGTGACTATTGTGAAGAGAATATTCATATACTTGAAGGGAACAGTTCATTTTGGTCTATGATATGCTAAAGATGATGATCTTAATTTGAGTGGCTTTACTGATGTTGATTGGGTAGGAGATTTGGATGACAGAAAAAGGACTAGTGGTTGATCATTTTTCTTAGGAAAGAAGCTAATTTCATGGTTGAGTAAAAATTAGAATGCAATTTCTTTATCTACTACAAAGGCAGAATACATTGTTGTTGCTAGCAATTGTACTCAAGTATTGTGGATGAAGTAGATGTTGAAGGATATTAGAGTTGTGTATGATGAGACTATTGCTATATTTTGTGATAATTCAAGTGCTATTAACATTTCTAAAAATCTGGTATTGCATTCAAAGACCAAGCATATATCTATCAAGCTTCACTTTTTGAGAGAGAAGGTGAGTGAAAAGGAAGTCAGATTGGAGTATGCGCCTACTAAGGAGAATATTGCAGATATCTTTACAAATTTATTGCCTAAGGATACTTTTAAGTATCTCAGAGGGAAGTTAGGAGTAACTACCCCTCCTAGTCAGAACTAAGATGTAATGAATTCCATCAGTCCATGATTTTCAGTCATATCTTGATTTGGATTGATGTTGTGGCGGTTGCTACTCAAGGGGAGTAGTCATATGTTCAGAAGTTCAGGTATGTGGTTCAAATTTTTTGTGGAGAAAAGAGATCTTTAACATTAATGTCAAAGGGGGAGAAGAGTAATGTGAAAAACTTTCTAGGGAGAAGAAGTTAAGAGAAGAGTCAGAACCTAAGGATGAGTAAGTATTGAAGTTAGTTGAGTTGATGGTGTTTTTCACATCATGTGTTGTCATCAATGCCAAGGGAGATTGTTGTATGTTGTGGTTGTGTTGTTCATATGTGGTTGTCATTGATGTCAACACTATTAGCATTAGTGCATTTGAAGTTGTATATGTCGAGGATATTGAGAAAATTGTAATAGAATGAGTTACAAGTTGTCAGTGGTGAAGTGAAGTTTTGTCTGTCGGTGAGTTCCATACATTTTTTATCATAGGTTGTGGAATAAAGGGTTTCTTGTTGAGTATATCTATTTTATCCATGTTGAGTTTCAAATATCTGCATGAATATTTGATCGAGTTATGAAGATTTTTATTCTAATAGTTTTTTTGTTACTTCAGTTGGTGTTCCTGATTGAAGATGATGCTATTTTAGTTATTTTAGTTGTTGTGGAAGCTTCTCTAGTGATTCATGATGTTTGTGGATGTTTCTAGATCATGATTTATTTGTGTTACATGTTTGCATTGATCGTTCTGCTCGTGATCCGAGATTTTCTCTTGTGTGTTCATGTTTTTCTTGTTCTTGGATGACATGGTGTTTGTAGCGTGTTGTGGATCTTCGAGGAGAAATTAATTGAAGTGTTTTCATGTTGGATATTTTGTTTTGGGTCCTTACTAAATTATGGTCGACCTTGATTGATTCACATTGAAAATTCTTTATTGAATTAGGCCGACTATTTGTATTCATTTTATTATTTCTTTGTGGCCGACTTATAGCGATGTAATTTCTTATTGCATAATATATAAGCAATTTTTTATTTGAATTGAAACATGAGTATGTGAAGTGTGTGAGTCTTGTGTGTGAATAATGTTCAAATCATTCAAAGGTAGAGCAGAGTGTGAAGAAGAGTGAAGAAGAATGAAGAAGTGTTCATGTGCTTAACCCGAACTGTAATCAGGCATTAGCAGATGCTATTTTCTCAGTTCAAATCTGAATGGTTGTAATTTGAATATTTTTGTAAGACAGTGTGTCTTCCTTTGTATTTGAGCAGTGAGCTCTAGGAAGTGTGCCTGAATGCATGTGCATTCCCCATTTATTCTTCTTATACTTTTAACAGGGTACAATCTTGTGGACTGACCTCCACTATGGGTTTTCCCCTAACAGGGTTTCCACGTAAAAATCTTGGTGTTATGTGTGTTTCTGTTGTGTTGATTATTTATGCTTTCATGTTTAATAATTAGATTAGAGAATAAGGTTAATAAAGTTGATAATTTTTGGAATTCAGTGACAACTAATTCACCACCCCCCCTCTCAGTTGTTTTCCCTTGTGTTGCCAACATGAACAACATGGAATCCACATATAGGGTAATAATAAGAAGACCACCATTTCTAGTCTTAAATTAAATACAATGGTCAAACTTAGATCTCACAAATCCAAAAGACAACACATAGGTACCAAAATTTTGGTACCACATTCTAGGAGACTACTTTGGATTATACAAAGATTTATTTAACTTACATACTAGATTCTCTTTACCTTTCTCAATGAAATGCTCTAGTTGGGGCATATAAATCTCTTCCTTTAAATCACCATGAAGGATAGTTGGATTCACATCCATTTGCTTGAATTCTAAATCATATGTTTTTGCAAGTGATAACAAGAATCGAATGGATGTCAAATTTGATACAGGAGAAAAGGTTTCCCCATAATCAATTCTCTCCACCTGGGAATATCCTTTCATGACCAACCTTGATTTATGCTTCTCAACACTACCATAAAGACCTATCTTTTTCTTGAACACCCATTTAATACCAACAAACTTTCATCATTTAGGAAAAAGGTACCAAATCCCATGTATCATTCTTCTTCAATGATTCCATTTCTTTGTTCATGGATCCCAACCAGGAATCTACATCAGACATACCCATAGCCTCTCTAATATTCCTAGGCTCATCAGTGTTAGCAATCAAAGCATAGGCACAAGTAAACTCTAACATAGAATATACAAAACTTCCAAGTTGTCACTTAGCATGCATAGACCTCCTCACAAGCTGAGGTTGAGGTTCTTCATCTTGTTCAGAACTTTTAGAGCTACTAGAGCTCTCCTAATTAATAGGCCCACCAGGAGTACATAGTTCATCTTTATTGGGTGTAAGAGGAACTTCAACTATCTCCTTTCTTTTTTCTTTCATCTCTAGCTATAGATCAATTGTGGAAGGTTTCAACTCATGAAAGATCACACTTCTACTATAGAACACCTTCTCTATAACTAGGTTCCAAATCTTGTACCCCTTCACACTGATGCCATAATCGGTGAAGATACACTTCATTGCCTTGTTCTCCAATTTATCTCTTTTCATTAAGCACATAAGAATATGCCTCACAACTAAAGACTTTAATATGTCTCAATGAGGGCTTCTTACTAGGCCATGCTTCTGTAGGTATCTTTCAACTTACAATTGCCAACTAACATGGTTTGGTCATCTTACAAATACCATTTGAGAAAGATACCTACTCACCCACATCATTTAACCTACTTACAGAAAGTGAATTCCATGCCAAACTAGGGATATGCATTACACTATTGATTCCCTTTATCCTTCCATCAGGAAATTGAATCCTAACTCTTCCATGGCCAACAATTTCTAGGTGAGAATCATCACCCAGATACACCTTTCCACAAGCATACTCTTCGTATTTTGAAAACAACCCATATTAGAGGTCATGTGAAAAGATGCACCTGAGTCAATCAACCACACATCTTCTAATACATGTGTTTCCAAGGCTGCTATTAATGCATCTACATCATCCAAAGAAGATTCATTATTGGAAGAATTATTGTGTTTCTTTTTCTTCTTCTTCTCTTCTTTGCAGTGTTTCTGGATATGTCTATATTTCCCACAGTTCTAGTATTTCAACTTTGACTTCTTACCAGGAGACTTTGATCTCCCCTCTGACTTGGATTTATACTTCTTTCCCTTCTTCTTTCCTTTCTCCTTTGACCTACCTCGAACATCAAGGGCCTCCTTGGCCATCTCAGAAGACTTCCTTCACATTTCTTTTGACAACAACAAAGCAACCACATCTTCCATCTTGAAAGTTGTTGTTGTACTCCCAATAAGAATTACCAAGTGATCCCATGTGTTAGGAAAAGAACACAATAGGATCATACAATGATCCTCATCATCTATCTTCACACCAACAGACTCCAACTGAGCAACGATCATGTTAAACACATTCAAATGATCCGCAACAGATGCTCCTTCCTCCATCCTCAAAGAGTATAACTTCTTTCTCAGGAATAAATTATTTAACAAGGATTTCCTTTGATAAATGTCATCAATTATTTTCCACAGAATTTTTGTGGTCTTCTCTTCATGGATGTTCAAGAGAAAAGAATCAGCCAAGCACAATCTAATTAGACCCTTGGCTTTTCATTCCATTGCATCCCAGTCTGTCAGCGAGGTGGTTAATGGTTTGTTACTAGATACCACATCCCACAGCTCTCGATCTATGAGAAAATATTACATCTTGAGTTTCCACAACTCAAATTATCATTGTTGACTTTTTCTATTTCTATTCTTTCGGATGTGCTTGCCATCTTAAATTTGCAATAAGATTACAACTAGATTTCTTTGCAAAAAACACACTAAAAATATATCAACACAAAAATCCCTTCTAACCCACAAGGATAACAAAGTTGGCCCAGATCTGATACCAAATGAAAGGAAAGCAAAGTGTGGAATACACCTTCCTAATGCTAATCTTTAGGAGAGAGAAGCAAATAAACTATTTAAATCTTTGCAATTATAGTTCATTTAAGATGTACATATAAGAAACACAATTAGACAATTAAAAAAACACAAGATTTAAGTGGGAAAACCCTTTTAGGAAAAAACCTACACACCAAAGTAGAGATCTATTATATTACAATAAAACAAATATTACATACAAGTGCAGAGCTATGATCTTTCAAGTGCTTTTCTAGAATGAAATTGGCAGCACTTTGTTACATTCACTCTAATCTTCACTCACCAATTCCAATGCACTATGGAATTACATACATACTTCTCAAACATTATAGGAATACCATTGTTCCAACTTCCATACTAACCAAACAGTCATTGTCTCTCTGAATTCCCATTGTCACCTCAATACGCCTATCGTTCCATTGGAGGGGCTCCCAAGTGACTCCTTTTAATATGGTAGCCTCATTGATGAATTCCCATTGGAATGTCGAAGAGACACTATAGCAACTCACATTGATATAAGAATGTCTCGCCGATATACCTTGCAATTTTGATCGGGTGGTGCCTACTACCTACGTGTCACCCATGTCATCATTGTGCAACTAACATCACTAATGTTACTTGATATATCAACCAAACACTCATTGCCACATGTACTATTGACATCATCCTTCACAATCGTTTGGTCCCACCTTATCGGCATGTCGAGGAGACTAATCATTTCATCCCACTAACATGTGCATGTCTCTTTGATGAAGTGCTTATCGGGATGTCAAGGAGACTAGCCACTAAGTCTCATTGACATGTTTCTATCTCTTCGATGAAGTTCTTATCAAGATGTCAAGGATACTAACCACTAAGTCTCGTCAACATGTGCATGTCTCTTTGATGAAGCACTTATCAGGATGTCAAGGAGACTAGCTATTGAGTCTTGTCGACATGTACATGTATCTTCGATGAAGCACTTATTGGGATGTCGAGGAGACTACCCACCAAGTCCCATCGACATGTTCATGTCTCTTCATTGAAGTGCTTATTGAGATGTCGAGGAGACTAGCCACTATGTCCCATCAAAATTCACCTATCAACCCGATGAACCTTCAGTTGATGCAAACTCTTGTTAACACTAGTAAGTTTGAGACACCTTTTTCTCAACATGTCTATGCTATGGATTCTTGGAAAAAAATTATCAAATCATAATAGTAAGTTACAACATAGACAAGGCAGTTAACTATTTGAAAAAGTGCCTTAAAGAAATGTGGTCTCATGGTGATGTCCATCACCATGAGACCACATTTCTTTAAGGAATTTTTTCAAACAACTCACTGCCTTGTTTATGCTACCACATTTTCCATACATGTCTACCAAAGCATTTTATCAAACAGTTCACTTCCTTGTTGATATAGCTAAAAGCCTAAAATAGGTGCTTTCAAACAAACTATGGATGCTTGGAAATTTTTTTATCAAAGCATAATATTAAGCAATAGCATATACAAGGCAATGAATTGGTTGGAAAAATGCCTCCATCACCATGAGACCACATTTATTTGAAGCATTTTTCTCAAACAACTCATTTCCTTGTCTATGCTACCATATGTTCCATACATGTCTACCAAAGAATTTTATCAAAGTACACTCAAAATTTCAAATAGTTCATTTCCTTGTCTATGCTACCACATTTTCCATACATGTCTACCAAAGTACTCAAATTTTTTTTGAGTATATCATACATTATAAGCCATGACCTACATCACTATTCTAGTTTTCATAATTGAATAATGTTTTATTTTCATATGATGCAAGCGGACACACCTCTCGATGTTCATATGGCAATGGAGCATGGTGTGTCTTCTACAATTGATAGCTCAATGCCTTTGATGGGAGTATAAGGCATATTTGTAAATTTCAAATTACATTCTTTGTTATAGTTGTTTATTATTGAAAAATCAAATGATCATTGTTTTGTACTTTAATTTCTGTCTAGATGGTTTCTATAGGACATTTAAACACCACAACCTGAGCCTGCTGCTATGGAAAATGTGGAGAGAGATCATTTGGAGGCGGTAAGTGATTATTTTGTTAAATATATCATTTTTATAATGTAATTTCTATGTATTAATTTCTTTACTTTCCATTGTAATAGTTGAAGCTTGATCAAGAACTAAATAGGAGGAGTAGCCCACGATTTCAAAGTAGACCAATGCCATATGCATCTCCATCCCCACGATGATCAAATACCACCTATTTGTTTTCTTCACTTGGAGGGAAATTAATTTTAATTTGGGTCCCTTTTTGTATGCCTATATGGGTTTTTTGGACATATTTTGTATTGCATATACTTGACACTGTATGCCTATATGACATTCTTGTAAGCCTATATAGCTATTTTGTATATATTTTATACTTATATCGACATATATTGATGTATGCTTATATGGCCATTTGGTTAATACACATATTTTTTATTGATGGTGTCCATATTTGCATTATAAATCCATGCTTCAATAGATATTTATAGATGATTTAATTCAAATATTTAAAATCCAAATGTTTTACATGCACTCTTCTTTTGTATAATTGTAAATATGTAATAAATTTTGAACATTATTCTCATGTAAGATTATTGAACATTAAATCAATCATATGAATATAGTAATTCTTCATGTACTTCATGGAGGAAATTCATGTGTATGCTTCATGCTTTATATCATTGAGGAAGACATTTTCCATTCCACATGTATGCCTCATGCTACCATTCACTTGTATGCTTCATGCTTCTTCTATATACTTCATGTTTTCATGTGTATGATTCATCCTTCATATGATTACTTCATGTATTCACATGTATGCTTCATGCTTCCTATGTAGACTTCATGTATTACATGTATTCACATGTATGCTTCATGCTTCCTATGTATACTTCATGTATTACATGTATTCACGTGTATGCCGCATACTTCATGTATTACATATATCTTTTTTTTGCTTCATGACCATATGTATCTTCAACAAGATTACTCCATGTGTATTAAAAATTTTGTTCATCAAAATGCTTTCTAGGTTGATAAGCACTAACATAGAGCAATTTATCATTGAGAAATACATCCATAAAATCTATGAAGAATTCAATTAAGAATACAACCTTAGGCAAAAATTTGTGATCCTTCAAGTAGGAAAGACTAGGACCCTTTTATAATGAAGGTTAGTGACCATGCCTAGCATATATGTGCCCAACTAGACATGTTGGTGCTAACAGTTTGGCCCTAGGAAGAAGAAAACAAAAAGTAGCCTACCTTGCAACTTTACACTACATGCATCTGACAGATTTTGGAGCATTAGAAAAAAAATTACCATGGGAAAATGCCTCTGAGATACCAAAAACCAAAGGAGGTTATTGTAGAGGGGCGCTATGTGATCATGTAGCCTCAAATAGAATGTTTATAATTGGCATAGTTTCTGAGTAATAGCTCATCAAATATTGCTACCTTTTTGCACTTTGGTCTCTTAAGAGGCTTCACTGGTACAATGTAGCTCAAACTGTTTCGGCATGTTTTAGTGTGAAACATGATCTTTCCTAGCATAAATGCACCAATTCATGTCTCTAGGAAAATTCATTGCCAACAATTCACTACCGAAAAATTCACCACCAACAATTCATCGTGAGAAGATTCACTGCCATGACAAATTCACCTCAAGGAAAATTCGCCACCAACAATTCACTGCCGCAAAAAATTTAGTTTGGTAATACGACGAATAGAATGAAAGTTACACCACCTTGCAACTTTACACTACATGCATCTAACACTTTTCCATCAAATAAAAACTCGACACCACAGAAAAATTCTTGTAATATATTAAAACCCGAAGAGGTTATTGTAGAGGGCCCTACATGATCTTGTAGCCTTAGACGAAATGTTTATAAGTGAAATGGCTTCTGAGTAATAGCTCATCAAATATTGCTACCCTTTTTCACTTTGGTATCTTAAGAGACTTTGTCGGTACAATGTAGCTCGAACTGTTCTAGCATGCTTGGGTGTGAAATAGGACCTTTCTTATCATAAACTACCCATCCAGACATGTTGGAACAATTGGTTTGGTCAGACAACAAATAGAATGAAAGTTAGACCACCTTGCAACTTTACACTACATGCATTTGACCCATTTTCTATTAGCTAAAAACTCAACACCATGGGCAAATGGCTCTGAGATATCAAAAACCAAGAGAGGTTATTATAGAGGGGGCCTACATGATCCTGTAGCATCATAAAAAATGTTTCTAAGTGACACAATTTTTGAGTAATTGATTGTCAAAGTTTTCTACCCTTTTGCACTTTGGTCTCTTAAGAGACTTCGTCGGTACAATGTAGCTCAAACTGTTATGACATGTTTGGGGGAAAAAAATACCTTTCCTAGTGTAAACCTACCCATCCAAATAGGTTGGAACAATTGGTTTGGTCAGACGACGAAATGAACGAAAGTTGCACCACTTTGCAACTTTACACTGCATGCAACTAATGCTTTTTCCATCAATTGAAAACTCTTCACCACGAGAAAACACCTCTAAGAAACTGAAAGAGGTTATTGTAGAGGGGCCTTACATCATCCTGTATCATCAAACAAAATGCTTCTAAGTGAAATTATTTCTGATAAATCGCTCATCAAAGTTTGTTGTCTTTTGCACTTTGGTCTCTTAAGAGACTTCATTGGTGCAATGTAGCTCAAACTATTCCAACATGTTTGGGTGAAAAACAAGATCTTTCCTAGCATAAACCTACCCCTCTGGACACATTGGAACTATTAGTTTGGTTGCATTCCAAACAAAATGAAAGTTACACCACCTTGCAACTTTACACTACATGCATTTGACTCATTTTCCATCAACTAAAAAATTGAAACCATAGGAAAATGTCTCAGATATATCAAAAATCAAGAGAGGTTATTGTAGAGGGGCCCTACATGGTCTTGTATCCTTTGATTAAATATTTCTAAGTGATGGTTTCCGAGTAATCGCTCATCAAAATTTGTTGTTCCTTTGCACTTTGGTCTCTAAAGAGACTTTGTCAGTACAATGTAGCTCGAACTGTTCTGACATGTTTGGGTGTGAAACAAGACCTTTCCTAGCGTAAACCTACCCATTTGGACATTTTGGAACTATCAGTTTGGTCAAACAATGAATTGAACGAAAGTTACACCAATTTTCAACTTTACACTACATGCAACTTACGCTTTTTCCATCAGCTAAAAACTCTTCACCACAGGAAAATGACTGTGAGCTACCAAAAATTGAGAGAGGTTATTGTAGAGGGGCTCTACATGATCCTACACCATCAAACAAAATGTTTCTTAGTGACATGGTTTCTAAGTAATTTATCATCAAAGTTTGTTACCCTTTTGCACTTTAGTCTATTAAGAGACTTCACTGGTACAATGTAGCTTGGACTATTTCAACATGTTTGGGTGAAAAATAGGACCTTTCCTAACATAAACCTACCCCTTCAGACTCATTGGAACTATCAGTTTAGTCAGGCAAAAAATAGAGAAGAATCTACACATGCACCTTCCTCAAATTGTCTAGAGCATAAAGAATCTCTTCATTCAATATATTATATATCTCATTCATTTTGGTTTGCTTCTTTTTCAAGTGTTTAAGAGTAGACTAACTTCCTTTTCATTGATAATAAAATCTTCTTCTTATCTTTTAATTCCTTTTCTTAGTGGTTAATTTTAGTCTTCAATTGTTTTTCTTCAATTTCAACACTTTCAACTATTGATTTTGCATCTACAACTTGACCATCCACACTTTTTTCCTCATCTCTATTGCTCTTACCAATTAACACCCCCTAGTATTCCTTGGATTATAATTATTATAGGATATGCACAAAATCAATTTGTTGAAAAGGCTTTAGAAAAATTTAAGTAAATGCAATTGGTAGGTGTAAAGGAAAATTCCAAAACCTTTCCAATATCCTCCCTACCTTTACCAAACCCTCGTAATAGACACCAAAGGATCAAGTAGAAACACTTGATCTCTCATTTATATGTTCTTGTCATGCTATTCAAGACTTTAAGCTCAAGTATTCCTTTCTTTTAGATTGCAACTCTCTGTCAACAACGTTAACCTCCTTTGCTTTGATGAAAAAATCTTCTTCTTATCTTTTAATTCCTTTTCTAAGTGGCTAATTTTAGTCTTCAATTGTTTTGCTTCAATTTCAAGAATATTTCAATTCATCTATTTCTAGTTGTATTTGCTCCATGGAAGTCTTAAGTTCAAGAATATATGAATTCATTTTGTTTAAATCCACCTATAGCATCATCTCTCACTTTCTTTTCCTTCAAAAAATCTTATGAAATATAAAACATCTTGAGTTTATCCACTTCTCCTTGCCATTTTCCCATTCCACATACTGCACAAGCAGCTTCCTCAACTTCTTACCTAGTACTTGTTTAAAGAGAAGATTCCTTTTTTCACTAGTTTTGTTTTAAGAGCATATTCCTTTATTTATTTCATGCATTCTAGTACTTGTTGCTCCAATTGTGCATTGTCATTTGCCCATTGCACATACTACACACCCACCCTCCTCATTTTCTCAAGAGTAGGAAGAATCTCTTTAGTCAATACATTATCTATCTCATTCACTTTTTCTAATTCTTTTCAAGTTTTTTTTAGCTGATTTTTTTTTCATTTCATACATTCTAGTACATGTTGCCTAGATAGTTTTGGAATGTGGATGATGCATATAAATTTCAAGCTAAAAAATAAAAAATCCTAAAGAAAACTATTCTAACACACAACTATAAGGGTAGGTTAATGATCGAAAGGACCAAGGTCTAAGGATGATGGTTGTGATGACTAGCTTATGAGAATGGATGAAAATACTAAGATAAGGGAAAGATGATTATTTTGGATGGATATGATGGAATTGATTGATGTTTTAGGTGAAATGATGGTTGAGAAAAGGTCTCCCAAGTCTGATCTAGGGTTGCAAAGGTCAAGTTTTCAAATTGAGGTCTCAAGATGGTCAAATGGTGAAACCATAAATATGCATATAATCTACCCAATATTCACTATATATGTGTAAAAATGCAACAGCAAAAAAAAGACAAGCATATGTAAACTTGGAACCAAAACATATGTAAACTTGAAATATAGAAATGAAAGGTCTAACTATCAACTGCAATACATTAATATCAATAACATGACCTTATAAAATCAATGTGCATACTTACAAATTAATCCAACAAACTATCCAAGTCTGCTCTACTCTTTATTGTGTCAAGTATTGCCTCATGGTTAGACTCACACACCTTCCACAAGGTCTACCCCCATATTTGATCAAATGAAAATTGGATGCCATTAAAAGGTCCAAGTAATGAAGAATCTTTTGATGTGTGTCAAAGTATTGAAAGAGGCAAACATTACCATTCTTGTGTGGGTACCTTCTAAGCCATGTTCCAGTAACAACTACCGAGCCTATAAGGTATTTGATGTTTTATCCATCTGTAACTGGGGCTTCCAATTTCTTTTTATCCTCAACACAACACAAGTAATAATTCATTCCCTCTTCATTTTCTTCATCTACAATAACTACATAAACATTCCTTGCATTGATATGAGCAACAAATTAGATGGAATTAGTCAGTATTACAAAAACACTACAAAGTAAGATAACATTAGGAATTTTAAAAACTATGCAAGTAGATATATTACTTGGTTGAACCAAATCTGATATGTGATCAAATTCAACCGATGATTCCATCTATGTCAATTCGAGTGTCGTTGAGTGCTAATACATGTCAAGTGGGCTAAGAAAAATTAACCACCATTCGTCAACACACTCCTTTGACTCACTCATTCTAAGCTCCCATTATATATGAAGAACAAAAGCATGCCATCTTCCATGTATGGATACTCCATGAACCTACATTTGAGCTTTTGAAAGAGTGTAGCTCACTCGATCCTATCATTTTAAAACAATCCTCATATGGTGCAATGTTAGTATCATCTATCAACCAAAAAAATCTATGAACTGAAGAATTACCTTCATTAACTGGACTCATCGAAGCAATACACCACTCAACAATTGATTTTACATTTGTCAACTTTGCATTGTCTTTATACTTTAACTCTTCTCGTGATATGGCTCTTTTGATACATGCTCCTACACCATCATGCTCCCCCTTCCCATGCCCTACCTCACAAAAGTTCCACATATGCTAAACACCTGTAATGTTATGCATCCTGCTCAACCAATAGAACATCCATGATTTCTTGAATTGTGATGCACAATTATTTAACCATATTATATGTTGACTATATGATATGCCCCTTCTAGCCAAATCATGGTAGAATAATTGAAATCAACCTTGCACGAACTCTGTAAAATGTGTGCAATCATCACTAATGTAAAAGTGGTACTCCCTCAATACCTTCTTGTTATCCTCCATATTATCAGCTACATGAATGAATGATATATGCACAAATATAGAAAATTGTGTGGAATTGTAATATTGTGATTGCACCTCACACTATGGCTATAGACTATAGTTCTCTGCAAAGTCGACTAAAAAAATGCTACCAAGTGGAAAGGTTTCCTTGCATAACTTGAATTGTGAGTCTAACCATCAAGCTTTATGGGTATGCCTTGCATACTCATACACCATATTATCACAAAATGTAGACATAAATTGATACACTAGAATCTTTTGAATAACCAATTCACACCTTTTTTCTTCTTTACCATCTTTTGTATTATAGGCCATTGTTTTATACTTTTCAAACTCTACTAGTTCATTTTTGTTGTGCCTGTAGAATGCACACCCCGTTTGGACTGAGGACCCTCTCTTCTTATTTTTCTTTTGTTGGGTCATTTTTTCTCACCTCATTTTGTGTGCCCCTATTTCTGAACTTAAATTGGTCACATGCATTAAAGTCATCAAATTCACCTTGACCAAAATCACCCATCCAAAATTCACTAAGTTTTTGGCCTTTGCAAAGTTTGGCTTGTGGGTCTCCGCCCCCTATTTTCCGCTGCGTCCATCTAGCTAGGCGGACCCATAGATGTGAGTATCCTTATGCAGACCGCCGCTAAGTAGCGACCAACCCTTAGCATCCACCCGCATGGCGGGCTCCGCACCTCATTTTGCCATCTGAGTCTTGACCAAGTGCCCATGCTAGCATGGGATTCTATAATCCTCACCTACCCAAGGCATTTCGTACTAGCAATTAATGGGGTAAATTAATGGCAAAGTTGTCTATAAATAGACACCGCCCTAGCTATCATTTTCACCCTATGTTTTTGAATTTCAAAGGAGAAAAGGAGACACCCATGCATGCAAAGTTCCCCAGAGGATTTGATCCTTATTTGTTTTAGTCTCATGCAAACTTAGAGGTATGAATTTGCATTCCTCTTCTTTTCCAAGCATTTAAATTGTTGAGGTAGTTTTGTAATTAGGTTTTTATAACTAGTCAACATCAAAATTCGTCGAAACCCTAGCGTCATATGATACTAAACTTGATTTCGAGGTGTTCACCAAATATTCTTTAGACTAAATTCCAGTGACCCTACGTTCCTTGGCTCCACATTTAACATTTTATAAAAATGAAGGTCTCCCTTAACTCGCGAACCATTATGCAAGAATCCACTTGCCCATCGCCATTACTTAACGGCAGACTCAACCCCACATTCCGCTACGTTAAACCTACATTACCCTTTGCTAAAATTGGAGTCTTAACCCTAAAGTTACAGTGGTTGAGGAAGGAGTCCATTATAGACCCATGTGTGTGGAGGTTCATCTCCATATAGCTGTAAATGAATGGTCAAGCTTTGGCATCTTCCTGCAATGCAGGTTCCACCTTCGCTATCGCTATAAATGAACCACGCCATATGCTTTGAAAATCGACTAAGTCCTAAAATTTTTGCGGGTCATCACATGCAGTTCGCCATCACTCAGCTGTCATTCATTAATAGTAGAGCTAACACGTCACCCCACATTGTGGACTCTACACCCACTGCTTACTACCTTAACCTCAATTTTTTTGGAAAATTGCTAAGTCTAAAATGAACATACAAGCCCGCCCATGTGGGTGTCCACCATTGGAGAGTCGTCAAGCTTTCGCTACTATCTAACAGCCAAACAACACCCATGTCCTTCTGCCATGCGGGATCCATTGGAAATATTTCCTTTGTGCTAAACTTCAAAGTTCACCAACATGAAATCTTAGTCTGAGTGACCTCTGCGGGCCCACCCATGCGGACCGTTGTCTATGGTCTGTCATTCCTACACAGTCGTTCCTTAGTGGCAAGAATCTAACAGCAGCCCACCATCTGACTTCTGTGTTCTTAAATCTGACTTCAAAGATTAACATTGAGACATGATTGATAACATCAAGATTATCTGTGGGTTCCACAATGCGGGGCTCTGCATGTGGGATGTTGTCCACCTTTAGCCGCTCCTTAATTGCAAAACATCAATGTCTTTCTACCCCGTGGCTCCTGCACTCCTTGCACCCACATAAGCCATAAAAGACCAATTTAATGAAGGAAAACGACTGACGTGACCCATCACATATTTTCACATGTGCCCAACCCCTTTACAAGGAATTTTCCCATCAAATATATGTAGAAATCCTCCTGCAAGCGGTATTTTGTGGGATTCCATGGCACCAACGTTATTCCTTAACGACTTACTTCATAACGGCTTCCACATAGGGGAAACCCTCATCCCTAGGCTTGCATTCTTGTAAATGGTCCAAATGAACTCCAAATGGTGAATGATGATGAATGTCATGATTTTCTCAGGGTATATAAATGGATCTAATTATGAATTTGAAGGATTTAACTAAAATTTGTCCTATTAATCTATCAAAACACTTACTACGCTTTGTGTGTGCAGGATTTATGGAACCTGTTGAGGGACCATCAAAGAAGCTAGTGGGGAAAGTGGACAAGGGAAAGAAGCTCACAAGAACCCCTAGAGGGAAAGAATAAAAGGAGCAAATGAAGTACTAGTTTCACGAGGTGGAGTGCACCTCTAAGCTCACATCCAACTAGGACATGGTCTTTGACATGGACCTCAGGCATGTGAATATAGATGAGTTCAAGCAAAGGGTGATGGTCAACCCCACCACAGAAAATTCTCAAAAAATAAAGGAAAGTGGCCTTTCAAAGGCAGTCAGCTTCCCTCCTGAGCTGATTGCTCCAGAGTTGGTCATGGCCTGTCAGGAGTGCTACCACTCTCACAACAAGAAGATAATTTCCAAGGATGGGAGAGTACTGGCAGATTTATTTTCCAAGTCTATTGGCAAAACATTTGGCATCTTGACCTTTGAACAAATGGAGGAAACATAAAATGAGTTTTCCCAAAAGGTATAGCAACTAGACCCTCTTGGGTATGCACAATCAATCAATCATGGCTGAAGGAAAAAAGAGGCAATGCAAATAAGGGACCCCAGAATTTATATAAGAGTGACTTCTTTGAAGAATATCATGATTTGGCCACACTCCTAAGAAGGGTAATGGGTTTTCCTACTGCTACATTCTTTGAAGAGATCCTCTGAGGCAAAACTAAATTCTATTGGGAAAAGATGATAATTAAAACTTTGCATGACCAATTCATGGTGGCAAAGAATACATCACGATTCTACATGACCTTGTATCTGGTATATCTCCTAGTAGTTAAATTCCCATACAAAGGATTTTTTTGTGCTAGAACATTGGGGACCAAGAGAGGGGAGCTTAAAGTATCTGACTGCTATCCTCAATTGTAGTACATAAATTACAAGAGAGAATATAGAAGAGTGAATGATGCTTTCATCGAGCATATAAATAGACTCTTGGGGGGAGACCTTGAAAGAAGAGTGGCACATAGTGCTAAGGTAGCAATCAAGGGTTTTGGATGTCTATTTATCCAATTCCCAAAGTTTACCTACATCCGTGCAAAGGGGTTCTTAGGAAAACCCTACAAATTGTTGCACTACCCCAACAACCAGATCATTTTGTTGGAGCTAACTCGGTAGCTACAGACTACCCATACACTGTTAAGCAACAAGCACTGAGCGGGGGTTCCATATCCCCTTATATTTGGACAGGGAATGTACTATTTCCCTACTACCCAATGCACTAAGCATTCAGAGAAGGAATTGGAAGAGTACCATTTGGACTTGCATACTGACAAGGGAAGCATGAATCCTCATGGTAAGCTGAGGAAACAAGCTGGAAGACAATATGCCCATCGACCTCACGTCGAAGACTTTTAGACAAACTGTGAGGATGAAAAGGAGGTTCAAATGCGGCAATATATGAGGATGACTGCCCAATTCATAAAATCTGCTAACTTATTCCCAGTGCTTGATTAGATTGTTTAAGATGACAACATTCTAGATGAAAGATACATTGCCTTAGCTAATGTTCCCCTCCCATTTATTGATTGGGCTGAAGAAGAGGTCATTGACCTAGACATTCTCACTCGCCCCATTGAACATGGAACTAGGCAATGGGTGGATGGAAAAATAGCCAAATTGTGAGAACAAGGTGCAAAGCACACATATGGGGAGCTTGAAGATGACATTGAAAGTGAAATAGACAGTGGTGCAACTACAGGTTCATTAGACAAAGCTCCCAAATCCCTGCCTATCACTCGATCCAAGAAAAGAAAGGATGCATCTAAATGCCAACCCAAACAAAAGGTGTATTCCAGGAAAGTAACAAAGGGCCAGTCATCCAAAAGGGCGAAAAGAACAGGAACTTTTATTCTCAAAATGTCGACCATTCAAGAAGAGGAACACCAATATGAAGAAGAGGAAGAAACTAAGCAACCTTGCTCACCACCCAACACTTTTGCTCCTACTACTATTGCTACCATCACCACTCCTCCATCTTCCACCCCTAAATATTTTCCCATCTCATCTCCGCCCACTATGGACATATAAGTCCACCTCACCTTTGCCTCACCGACTACTCCTATGATGGTGCTTGACTCTTCCTCTTCCACTACTTCCCCACTATCATATTCCTCGATCTCACCTCCACTACCTACTTTTTCCACTTTTCCACCATCCATGCCATTAACATCCATGGCACCACCCACTTTAACACAAGCTTTCACAACATACATGCAAAAAGTGTCTGTTGAGCTCTCCGGGGTGATTCTCGATCCCAAAGTCCAAGCACTAACTGAGCCACCAAAAATGGAGGCCATGATGCAGATTTTTGAGGAAATGGAGAGGCTCAGTGAGGAGTGAACTAAAGAGGCCATGAAAGGAACTGCTAATGAACTGGAGGACTCTAACAAGGATGATTACTTTGAACATACTGAGGGCGGGTTGAGCATAAACATTAACAAGGTAGCTTCTGATGAAGAGGGGCCAAAAGGGTCTAGATAAGTGAGTGATGATAAACTTGATGAATATTATGAAGCTGAGACCTCTAATCAAGAGTGGGATAAAGAAGGAAGCCCCAAGGAGCATAGCTCTAAAGGAGTGAAAAGGGACAAAGATGTTGATGTGGAGATACTTGAAGAGCCTCCACAGATTGGCCAAGATGAGGGCCTGATACAAGAAGAAGTACCTCTGAAAAGGGAGGGAGAGAAGGACAAAGAAGAAGAAGATGCACAAGAGAAGGGCACCGAGCCTGAACACAATGTCGGGGTTGAACATGAAGAAGATAAAGAGAGGGTGCCACAAGAGGAAAATACTATTGAAGAAAACATAGCTTCCACTGAGCCTAATACATGAAAGACTACACAGGAAAAGGAGCCAAATCAGGAGGAAAAGAATTATGCAGAGGATCCTAGCGATGAAGAAGATGAACCTCATAAAGAAAAGGAAAAGGAAGGTGATCATGAATCACCAAAACAACAAACAAAGGTCCTCGCATGGCTGGAGCAATAACTAAAGAAGAAGGCTCCCATAGTTGTTGATCCAAAGGCATGATTGGAGGCCATACTGGCTAGAGCTCAGGCAAGGACCTATAAGGAGAAGAAGCCTAAAAGCATATCCCACATCACAATTGATGCTTCTAGGTCTTAGACACTACAAATTGCCACTCCAGTAATAAACAAGGATGCGAGCACCATCCAGGGCTAGGACTACCATATATCCACTATTAACCTAGGCCTGGCGACTCATGAATAGAAGATGGATGACCTTCAAGGGTCAGTGTCCACCATTATACAACAAATGAATAAAGATCAGTCCACCAAGGAAGAGATGAAGGCACAGGTGGCAGACCTCATTGCCTACATCCAACAATGGACATCGACAGAAGAAGAAACCCCAATGGAATTGTTTTTTCCTACTCTCATCTCCAAGGAAGAGATAAATAAGATGGAAAATATGAAGAATTGGACCAATTCCACTGCATACTAGTTCCATAGGGTGATATACAACGAAGATATAGGCATCTGTCATGTAGTCAAGATGTCCAATAAATTTTCAGGTTTCCAGAAACAGGTAGAGGAAATGATGAATACCTACAAGGAATTCCCCGAGCTATATCGAATCACCTATCCAAAGTTGAAGAGTATCCTTAAACTCTCCTGGGAAACATTGGAAAAGGAACTAGAGCTTCCAAAGGAAGATCATTGGCTAGTCGAGACGTGGCAAATGAACCTTGATTACATGAAGGAAATATTAGAAAAGGCATTGCACAAATCAAAACTTGATCATGAATGGGTTGCAGAACACCAGACAGATAGTAGAGATTACCTGAAGATGATGATAAACTATGAAATTCCTGCCCTAGAGTTGGATCAGGAGAAGATCAAGCCATTATTTAACAAGAAAATGGAATGGGGGGGCTGGTGACACGCTATCGCTAGATTTTATGGATTTTTCTGCAAGGGCCTTCACTCAGTAGAAGGTTATCAAATCTAGACCAAAGTGAACTAAACATTGGGAGAAAATCACTAGAAAATTCAAGAAGATAGCCTTTTAGATCCTTAAATTTGAGCTCACTGATGTTGGAGCACCTAATGGACTATATGCCTCCATGAGGTCAATATTTAAATAATATTTTAAGAATGCTTAGGTTTCATTTAATAAGGTATTTCAAGACCATTACAAGGTGTTTGAGTCATTTGATGAATGTTTAGATAGGTTGTAAGGTCATTGTACCCAATTTACAAAAATTGAAAAAATGTTATCAAAAGAAGTCTACAATAGGATTTTGATTTAGTATTTTTAATTTATTGTTGTAATAAGGCCCAAAAGGCCACATTAGGCATTTTATAGGTCTTATATAGTTTATTTGAGTCCATTTCTCCAATATTACAAAAATATGAAAAGTTGTCAAAAAATTGTAATGCAAACTTGCAAAAATGTGAATATGGGAATACTAAGGTTCAAGTCATGTAAAAGGTCATTGTAGGTGGTTGAAACTGATTGAAATCCATTTTTCACATCTATTTATACCTCCATCCATTATTTTTAAGTGTGGTGTTTAAGAATTGAAAGTAAAATCATAAGTTTCACCATGATTTTCTGTTATTTTTGAAACATTTTTTGTTGTTTCTTTTCCTTATACAAAATTGTACGGGTAGATTATGATACAAAAGTGATTTTAGGTTAAATCCATATGAGTCTTCTTTCATATTCCAACTATTTTCTTGATTTTCATGAAGATATGAAGAAGTTATGACAATTTTACTCCAGGCAGGTAGATTCAGATTTGCACAGGGCAGCAAGCAATACAAATTGCATATCTTTCATTTTAACCATTAGAAATTGGTAAAAACTTGCATGAAGGTATTTTTTAAGGTTATGAATGATTTTCCATTGGTTTTATTGATTTTGTAGAATATTTAGATGAGTTTTGGAGAATACTTAGGCTGTCCTCAGTGAATTTTATTGTTTTTTTGGTCCAAAATCGTTGACTACAAGTAGGGTTTTGATAAAGCTAAGGTATTTGAGGTTAGAAATCAGTTTGGATATCATTTTTAGGCATATCCTAGGGTGTGTGAATCACTTGAAAGGTGACTTGAGGTTTGGAAGGACTAGTTTCAATAAACCCTTGCTTGCTTGATGCAAATTTGTGCTTGAATGAGGGTTTTAATATCTGATGCAATATTGTGACTTTTAATCTATAAAAGTGATTGAATCTAAGGTTTTGTAATTTAAATCTATGTTTCCCAAGGTTATTTGGGTGATTGGAGGTATTTTTAAGGGTCAAGAAGTGTTTTTTTAAAAAAATTTTGTTTTGGTGTGTTGAAGCAAGGGTTTGTGAAGAGAAAAGTGAACTTGAAATGAGAGAACAAACAAAGAATGTTCTGAGTTTTGATAGATGAGATTGAGATAAGTTGTTTTCTTACTCTAGCATTGCATCACTCACAGAGGAAAATAATCTCATAGCCATGATCGATAAGTTTGTGGAGTATGCAACAGCACAAAAAGAGTTTGGAAAGCCTTTTATAGATGATGAATACTTGTTGAAATAGTTGTAAAGGCTAGAAGTAACTACAAGACAAAATAGACTAGAAGACGAAATAGGGAAAAAGACAAAGGTCTATTTTTATATTGTAATATATTTGGGGGTAGGTGAAACCCTAAGTGAAAGTGAACCTTGACCACTCATTGTAAATGAATCTTGTCCATTCATTTCACTTTTGGAAAACTATAAATAGGGGAATCTTCTCATTTTCAAGGGAGAGATAAGTTGTTGTAAAGACATGTTGTTGCAAAATATATGAGAAAAGCATTGTTTTGATGGTTTCTTGTGTATTGCTCTCATGTGTGCATGATTCTATCTCCAAGTAGAAAATTTTAGCTTTGTTGTTCCAAGTTTTAAGTTATTTTCAGTCAATAGTTTATGTTGTGCTTTAATGGTGGATGTATGCTACTGTATTTGATGAACTTCTAGCCCATGTTTTTGGCAATTTTTTGATGATAAATGGGTGTTTAAAGTTATTTTGAGCCCATTTATATTGTTGCACTTAAGTTCAATTGACATTCATGCTTTAAAGGTGAATGAACAATCTAAAAATCTGCAAAGACCCCTTGAAGATTGCACTAGTTTCATGAGACTGTGGGTTGTCCCTAGTTAAGTGGAACCCAGTTTTAGGAAGTTTGTCCACTGTAGCATCCTCCATTGTTATTGTTCATCATTAGTTGTAGGTTTAGGAAACCTCTAACCCCTTTTCCATTTTGATATTTCTTTATAATCTAAAGTTAAAACAAAGTTCTAGCATCATTGCAAAGCCAAATCTGATGAGCAAGAAGGAGTTTTAGCTTGTTGTTTTGAACTTGCAGCAACTATTCATTCATTTCCATAATTTATAAAACTCCATTTACAGACCCAATTTCCCATGCTCAGTGAACCATAAATGCCCCTTGTGATTACCAGTAAATCACAACAATAAACTAAGTTGTTCTTGCATTGTTATGACCTAATACCCAAGAGACCTTGGGGTGATTTCAAAAAACTTACTTGTATAAATTTCCTTTTAAGAGAGGTATCACACTTGTGTGTTGTCTGTTATGAGAAGTGCAAAAAACCCATCAACAGTTTCCAACCGCATAAGTGTTTTTCATATGTTCACATATTGGCATACGTTACATGCCACCCAAATGTTGACATGTGTCATCCAAACATAATTTCTTGTAGCATATTTGGCCTTCCTCTCTTTCACATAAAATTTTTGATATGAATTGTCTTGAAGATGTTGGTGGGGCATGTATGTCACAATCCTACAAAACATTGTTAGTATGCAAATCTAAACATATAGACCAATAAACATCAAAATGGTTAGAAAATTTAATATGTAATCTACAACAACAAGTAGTGCATGTGTGATTATTTTGACATAAAATGGTTTTATAATTTCAAATTATCTTTGATAAATTTTAACTTGAGGATACATCTCTAGAAATTTACCAAAAAATTATGTTTGAGTCATCCAAAAAATGCTTTGGATGTGGCTTACGATTTTGACTACCAATTCTCCTTCTTACCACATCCCTTTGATTCGGAGATACCCTTGTTTTATTCTTCCAAAAGTCTTCAATTAGTGATCTCAATGCTTCAAAAATTGGTTTGTTTTTTCGTGGTAGTCTCCCCCAAAATGCCCATAATTCATTGGCATCGATTTTCTCAATTCTTGACTCATCTTTCTAATGAGACAAGATTTCCTCATTTGATTACTTACTATTGTCATTGAAATAATATATTGGTTTAGTGCTTTAGAAGCTAGGTTTTTTCTAGAAGGTTTTTCCTAGGGTATATATGCATAATTCTCTTTCTTGTGGTTTTCTCTTCTATCTCTCTTATTCTTTCTTTCATAAGTATTGTTTACATTCAATAATATTTTTGAAATCCTTTTAAATATTATTGATGTGTTGATATCCTCGACCTAGTTAATATGGAAATGCTTGCAATGTTTAATAATTATGAAATTATAATTTAAGTGATAAGAGTTTTGTAGAACCTTTTTATTATTATTAATTTAAAAAATAGTTATTAGTCATTTATATCATTTTCCATTTGAGAAAAATCTTATCATCATCTATTCATATATGAAGCATAACATTGATATACGTATAGCATATCATTACTATTTTTTATTAACATTACCTATATCATTAACTGTATTCCCAATTACCTCACCATATTGTATTTTAGTTGAATTCCTTGATAGTAAACTCATGCAACAATGAGGCTCATGATATATATAATTCTTAATCATCCAGTTTCTACTCTCTGCCTTACTCTTTAGGTGGTTGTGTTATATTATTGCTTATGTCTTGCTCATCCACCCTAAAGTAGTTTTCTCTAACTGATCTTTTATCTCTCATACATTTTATATTCATCAAGGTTTGATATAGGAAAAGCCAATAAAACATTTTAAAAATATCAAATTAAAATTAGGATAAATGTGTATTCTCAAAAAAATTGAGGTTTGACGTGGGTTTTCTTGGACTTGTTCTAGATGAACAAATAGGGAAAATGTTGGCCCTTTGCAATATCACTTGCTACACTACACTACATCTAGATCAAAATCAAGAGTAGATCATATCTAGATCAAAGGGTTTTTTTATGAGAACTAGTAACATAGTAAATTCCATAATCATCAATTATTACACTGCATGATTCTACATTTATTTTAGACATCTTATCAAACACTTGGGATATAATCTCTAAACTTCCACATTTGGTATACAAATATATGAATCTAGTCCCAAAAACAACATCATAATCAAATCCTCTTCGAATTTCATAACCATGGGCTGATTTTTTCTTGTTAGATGATTGTGAAATATAAAAGTCTTAAATCATTCTTAATATTGCTACTCTAGTAGGCTTAAAACCTCCATTTACAATCTATTAAAGAGAAATAAAGCCTCGGTACACTCTTCATTATTCACATGTGCATGGTCAATAATTGTCTTTCACAAAACTACATCCAAATGAGGAATACCATCAAATATCTTCCTCACAATATCCATATTCCCACACTTAGCATACATAGCCACAAGCAAATTCCCAATATAAATATCCAATTCTATCCTACTCTAACCACACAATCATTAATTATCATCCCCTGTTCAAGATCAATAGCTTAGGGCGTACCTTGAACACAAAATTAAAAATAAAATTATTCATCTTAATACTAGATTCCTCTTGCATTCTATAGAAGAATGCAATCACTTCCTTTTAATCCAATAATCATCGTATTCCACAACACCATATATCTCTTCTACATTCTATCAAACACTTACCGAGAAATTCCCATATCTCCACACCTACAATATAATCCCACAATCCCATTCCCTATATAAAGATCATAATCACATCCCACTCTAACTATCTCACCATGAATCTTTTTACCCTCTTTGAGAACCTCAAGAAAACTATAAGCTTTTTTTTAACATAATTAAATGTATAAATGTCTACCTATTGACCTCTTCTTTTCATTTGGTAATCATGTCTTCTTCATGAGAAATTAGTAGCATAACCTCTTATCATTGCATTCCATAAATATGTAATTTTTTATCTTCACATTTTTATCATAAGCCAGTTGAGCGTTCTCCACATTAGAAAGCATGGCATATGTGCCAACAAGTTTTGATAAAATTTTCCCATCTCGGTTATAAAAAAATCTAATTTTGAGCATGTGGGAATGGGTTCCTTGAGCTGTTAATAACTTTTACATGACTATATAAGAGAAAAGGTGATGTGTCCATGAAAGGTGGATGTGATAAATTAATAACATGATAAGTCCACCAAAAGTGGAAATTCTCCAACTACCTCCTATGTGGTCCCTAAGTAAACTTAACTAAGATGTAATCATGACCTAGGACAAGGTACAACACTTTTAATTACACCAACACCCCCCCTTAAGTGCAAATTAGGGAGAATGTACACAAAAGCAAACAATGCAAGATGGGTCTCGGCTACTAGGCCATGTTAGGTACCCATGTACAAATGCAATGCAATCTCTCACAAACGGAGAAAAGGAGAAAACCCAGTACGACAAAAATCCTCCCCAAAAGAGAGAAACAAAACAAGAACATGCTCGAAGAAGGAAAAAACCTCATGTGAGGAAAAAGTCCCCCCAATAAGAGATAATGCAAAAAGTTTGTGCAACCCCCCCCCAATGGAGAGTCACTGCTCAAATGTCACAATGTCAAGAGTCCCCAATCTTAACTAAAGAAAGAGAAAAAGTAGAACAATGTGAAGAATGATGTAGAGTCCTCCAAATTTTGTTACAAAAGAAATGCCAAACTATGATAAGCATTGATGGAAAGAATCAAGTACAATTGTAGAAGATGCCACATAACTGGTGACTGAGCTGAATCTATCAACTCAAGAGTAACTGTAGAATTTGTCGATGAAGAACTGCAAATGAAACCACACTACAACAGGAATAAGGTCAAGACCAAGAAGACAACTGTGTGAGCATCAACTTGAATTCTCGTTAATGGAATATTGGTACAATCTAAGTCTCACTGGAGCCATGCACAAATTGTACAATCGAAGTCTCATTGGAGCCATGCACCAAGTCTCTGGATGTAGAACCGAACTTTTGAAGACAGATAGAGTGCTTCCAAAATAGGAGTGTTTATATGGTGACTAGTCAATCTCATTGAAATGCATGGGTAACCAACTGCTGCATTCGCTAAGTAGATAGGAACTAACACTAGATATATAGATCAATCCAAAGAAGCATATAGTATGATAGGGTACATTGAAATAGTAGATTGTGGCACTTTATTTTAGTGCAATTACAACATTAGAAGAGGAGAAATACTACAACCATGATCAAGATGCAAAAGTGCATGAGAAACTCTAAAGAGCTCGAAATGACCTTTCCAACGCCGCAAGAATCGCGAGAAATAGAGGAATGGTGTAAAAGATACAAGCTCGAGAGTGCAACTGGACATTTGACTTCATGGAGCAATAAATGCAGCCAAACAACAAAATTATGAAGAAACACCTATACCACTGGAAATTTGAGATCGACACCTTTTTGATGATATTTCATTTGCAAAATTTTTCCATTTGGAGCAAAATTTATGCAAAAATGAAAAAAGGCCTAAAAGAGGACCTTTCGCACTAACTGAGTGCAAAAAAAAACAATACTTATTGAGGTCAAAAAATTTGGTGCCTGGTTGGCCATATGACCCCCATTTATTAAAAAAGGTTAAAAAAAATTTGCATCTTGCCACCATTGGTGGAGAGTGGGTAGAGCGGAGGTGATGCCCCGATGGCCACACCACCTGAGGGCCACCCCACCCCACAAGGTTACTTAATAAACATCAGCCTATAATAAACTTGGTCGGCTTTTTAATACAAACAGAGTTTTTAATAAAAACTTTTTAATGCATATAAAAAACCGTTTTCAAATTCTTTACCAACAATGACAAGGTATATTTAGCCGACGATGTCAATCACCAATGGAATAAAGACCTGTCGATTTTACTGAAGCTTAACACTAGGTACCAGTAATGAATGTCGATGGAAGTTTACCAAAGCCTACAAATATTGACCATGTATCCTGCAAATGTGATGATGTCAACAACTGCAGAGAGCTACGGAAGATTTCTTGTTAGATTTTTACCCATTTGATTGACCCAATGGTCAATAGTAAAAAGGAGACACTGATAAGAGATGACACCGGGCAAAAAATCAAGGGGCTCAGCGATTTTTTTGATAGGCCAATACAATGAAATGACAACCGAACTATGTCAAAAGGACCAATTAAATGAACATAGATTGAAATCAAAATTTCATACCATTCACTACAACCACCAAGGACGGATCACTTGGTGGAAAGGACTTCACACAACTCACTAATGAATGCAAGTCGGTGAAAAATCCCACCCTGTGTAGAAGACCGACGGTGGAAAAATGAAAGCAACCAGTGGTTGGGTCAGTTGACAAAAACTGCAAATGTCAATCGGAGATGAATGCCAATGAATGTTGGATGGTACACCAAGTGGAGAGTATTCAGCCAGTGATCCAGGACGGAGTCAATGTAGATCAACCAACTTGTGACCGGCGAGCAAAATAGGCTGATGAAGAATATAGGTCGATGGTGATTTGATCACCGATGAGGATTGGACGGAGCCGACAATGACAGTCGTTGTTGTAAAATAATTCGATGGGTTTCTTTGAGTCAAGCAATTCCTTTGATTTCACCGTCGATGGTGGGTAGGGGGTCGTATGTTGATCGCAGGTAAATACACGCCAATGGATAAATCTTCGTTCCCTGGCAAACAATATGATGCGAATTAGATAGTGATTGGATGCAAATAAAAGACTTGTTTAGGTACGTAGATGGTTGGGCTGACACCTGATGAGGATAATTGACTGGGATGGCAACCCTAATGTGACAAGGAATATAATATGCTGAAAAGACTAGACCGACACTTATGCAACCGATGATGTCACCCGACACCAGTCCGCAAAATACGCCGACAAATAATTTTTGCCCCAAAAATTTTATGAGCAAATTGCAAAAAATATTTAATTAAAATATTTTTTTGCGAAAAAATTGAAAAATTGTACCAATTTGGGAGTTTTGTACAATCTACGGGCATTTTTTTTGCCTCAGCCTGTAATTAACGGTGTCCAAAATCGACGAATTGGCAGTTGATCTTTAGGTTTTCAGGCCTCTCGGACGCAATGGCAGGGTCTGTTTTGACCCAAACTTCTCTGAAAATATGGCTACCTTCTAAATCAGGCAACCAACACCTAACTTCAAACCTATGCAGATTTTTCCTCTAATGTCCAACTGGGACAAAACAAAAGGAAAATATGACTATCTCAGACACTGTAGACATAATGGTGAGCTCAGATCTGATGCAACAAGCTCCCAAAATGCACCTACAGTAGCAATCCAAAAATGGAACCCCTCTAGAATCTGGTATTTCTATCAAGAAAATAAAAGATTGCACTCAAGATCTCCCCAAAATGATAATCCAAAGGCACTCCAATAGCTCTGATACCATGTAAAAATTGGCTATGAAGGTAGCCACCCAAGATCTAGAGGCCTAATAGAAAGCACAAGCATAAGAGAGATAGAAACAATATGACAAGAATAGACTGTATTCTGCCAATGATGGAAATAAAATGAGAAAAAGTACATAGGAGACCCCTTGGTTATATAGCCAAGGTGAGAATATAGAAGGGCATAAGATTATGACAAGTGTCGTAATCTTATGACATGAGACAACTGTGAAAACCTATCACTCCACCTAAAGTGGAAAAGTGATAATGTGATAATCACCACAATTGGTGGATCACCCACAAAAGGTGGAGAGGTAATCACATGATGTGTCCACAAAAGGTGGATGTGATAAAGTAATAACATGATAAGTCCACCAAAAGTGGAAATTCTCCAACTACCTCCTATGTGGTCCCTAAGTAAACTTAACTAAGGTGTAATCATGACCTAGGATAAGGTACAACACTTTTAATTACACCAATGCAATCTCATAGTGGATCATACCTATTGAGCTATGTTAAAGTTGCACATCAATCTTCATTTTGACCAAAAACACTAAATTATTTCATCAAATATTTTGTATCATGTTTTTTTGTTATAATATTGATTATTTGTAATGTATTGATATACCTTAAAAAATTCTCTAAATTGTAAGCCACTTCAATATCCTATTAAATAGTTTCTTTATTCATGCACTTATAAATTTCATACCCCACCTTATAGCTCAATATAATATATTATAGACTATTTTTCAAGATTACATATTAAATTTAAAAATGTGTATCATATGATTGTTCAACATTATATTGTTTGATTATTGCAAATAGGAATACAAAAGTTGGTCTAAAAATAGTTTTTTTTTTTTTGTAATATTAATAATTGCCAAAATTTTGGTAGTTACAAAGATAGTTCATCTAAAGAATAACATATTGGCTAAGAAATTAAAGGAACAAAAATTTGTAATTAAGATTTTTTTGTGTCTATTGATTACCTTTTCTCAAATAATTTTTGTTCTGATTCTCTTACATAAATGTTTATAAACAAAATAATTGACTGAGTTCACAAATATTATACAAAGGCCTCACCTTGTAGCCCAAATTTCCATACATCATAATGTAGTATGAAAATGTTGTAGGTAAAGTAGCATCTTTGTAAATAATAAATTGCAAGTAGATAATACTAAAAATAACTTCCACGTATATAAATAATGAGTATTTACTAGAAGAAATAGATTAAACATAGAGCTCATGATACAGCTATCCTATTGTAAGGTTGAAACTTACAACAAACAAGACAATATTATGCAACTTATTTTATGAAGGATTAGTCTTAATTATTCATATAATACTTCATTGACAATTTTCTGAAGAATAATTTGCATGTACAAGCAAATGAATCCTCTTAAGAATATAAAAATATTATTTTTGGTATAACCCAGAGTGATATGTTGACATACAACAAATCACTATCTTTCTACCTCTCTATATCTGACTCGCTCTCCCTCTTTATCTCTCTCCCTACCTCTTTCTTTGTATCTCTTTGTCTCCCTTTCTTTCTCTTTGTTTTTATCTATCTTTGTCTCTTTGTTTCTCTCTTTCTTGATATTCCTCTTTCACATTTTTCTCCTTTCTCTCCCTCTATCTCTCTCTCTTCCTCTTTCTTGCTCTCTTTTCTCTCTTTGCCCCTCTATCTCTTATCTATATCCCTTTGTAACACCCCACCAAGGAACCCAGAGAACAACAGATAAAGTAGCAAAATAACCAAACAAATTTTTTTTTAGACATTCGATTACAACATGAGAACAAAGAAACATCTACACATACATTCTTAGGGTTCTGTGACATCACTACAAAAACATTCACAAATAAAAACATCACATTACTAAAGCAAAAGATATAAAGCATAAGGATAAATCATATCTATAATGAATGTTCCAAACACATAATCATAATGTAGCCAAGTTACATCAAGTGAGATTATGACAAATCTCGTAAAAACATAATAATATTACAATAATTCCACTCATACACAATAAGAGTGTATATAATATAGATGAAGGTCATAACACATCTTTCAACCTCATTCATGAGCACACTCAACGTCCATCTTCATGAACCGTGTTGAATCAGGAACTTGTCACAAGTATAATATTATCCAAGCACAACAACACTTGTATGGGAACCCAATGGAGGAAAAATCACATTCCTCCCAACCACGTGGTACCCAAAGGTCTACCCCCTGTGCTAGGAGATAATATCAAGTCCACAAAGATAAAAAAACATGAAGACAAAACATAACATCACATGGCTTGACGTACACATTACGACATAACGATATGTAAACCACATAATTACAAACAAAGCTCCTAGAGGAAACAACATAGACAAGGGTAACTCTACACTAGAGACTAGACAAGGGTAACTCTACACTAGAGACCACATAACATGCATTAGGAAAAGAGTGTCGTCATATATTTTATTATAGGTTACCCTGGTGAATCTTCCTAGATTACCGGCCCTCATACTGAGTTACCCTGGCAATCTCTACCGATTTTCAGTGCCTAAAAAAACTCATGTGGAATCGAACTACCTTTCAAGAAGACAAAGTAGATGATCATGCTATTCTAGGCCATCTCAACCTACCATTAATCTATACAAGTACTAAATTATAAGGTGAGGTAATCAAATTATCTTATTTATTTAATGAACACCACCCAACCCCAAGTACATTTATTAAGGTTTTCACTAAATTATAAACTTTTGATAGGTTACCCTAGTTACCTTTTAGGGTTTTGGCCCCTATCACAAGCCACTCTTCCTAATAACATAACTCATTATCAATTACAAGAGATAGCCATCATGCACATTAAACAAAAACCAAGAATGAGCATATCTCAATCATGACACAAATCATTTAATCATTCAAAATACCACCAAGGTAATAAATAAACCGTGCATGGGTAAATCCCAAATTAAATAATTGCAATTGAACAAGAAAGTACAAGCATAATAAGCTTTACAATACAAGTTTCCTTTCCTAGCCTCTGGAAGATTTAAAACTGAATAACATAGAAGTACACTCTTTAATCATTAACAACTGCAAAGGCAATTCACAGCTCGATTCTAATAATCAACCCAATGAATTCACATGAGCAAACAATCAAGCAACCATATAACTCTATATAGAGCACAACTCACAACTAAAAACCATCATGGATAACTTCATAAATAAGTCACTTCCACTTTTCTATTTTACTTGATACAAAGGCAATCAAGTAACTTAATTATATTCACACAACTAATGGTTGATATTGCAAGGTAATGTCCATACAATAGTATAGCTTACTTATTTTATCTACGATGAAAATTGTCATAGATTAACTTATCTAGTAAAATCAATTATGAAATAATTTACAAAGAAACAAACATTCATTGACTAGAGGTGTTCTAATTAATTTTACAAGCAATCAATTATGTCTTTAAATATAACACCTCCAATATGATATACCGCATAATAATAATTTTTTCTACAATTTAAGTCGGGACCTAATATTCTAACTTCCAAATTTATAAATTATTCCAATATCACATCAGATAAGTATGAAGATTTATATATAAACAAGTATAAATAAATACTTATATTAAAATAATTCCAATCTGCCATTAATCAAAATAGTAAATCATAATTATATTAGAAAGTCATTCCCAACTATATACATATGTATTAAATACAAAATAAAATCTTACAAAGCCACTTAGCATCAAATTTTTAACCTTGAATGCAACATTGAAGGATATCGATATCAAACAAGCACAAAGAGAATGCAGCACTTGGATGTATGAAACATGAGAGGCATCTAAATTATAGTCAATGACAAAGAACTAACGATATCGCTAACACCAATATGGAAGGAGCCTAATAATAGCATAGATGATCAACTTTGAATTAAGAGATTTCATAGAGTTTAGAGGCATAAGAGATCACTAATCGGATGCGAGCATAGATATTGGTTAGCATAAGTTGTCAGAGAGACAGTTTGAGATATGCAAACCACTTCCATCATTTTAAACAAGTATAATGTTCTAGCGGTGAATATTGATGATACTAAATGAAACAATATGAAAACATAGGCTTGCACTATAATATTTCAAGCAAAGGAAAATGACAGGTGTAAAATCCAATTCCATAACCTTTCCAACTTTTCCCAGGTCGATTGAATGCTTTGGATTAAATCAGACAGCAAGCTCACAACTAGACAAGTTCCAACAGCCAACACTAAGTTGCCTAAATCATGCAATGAACAAGTATTTTGTGCATGAGTTGAACATAAATTTAGATTAAATAAAGATTATACTTTAGGTGATCAAGAATATTGGCACAATGTAGATCGATTGGAGCTTCTATCAACTTGGCTTAACTGTCTAAGAGAATAGAAGCGGTGGTTAAGAACTTGGAGATCAATAACAGTATGGCTACAAGAAATAACTTAATTCCAAATAAATTAACATAGGTAAGCATGCTTTGGCGTGCAAGAGATAAGGCATAGATCACGGCGAGCATGATAAGCAAAAGAAAATACAGAAAAGTGGTGGACACCGTGCAACAACATGCTTTTGATTAATGAAATCAAGCGACTGAATACAACTATTAATGTTTGCAAATTGACTTCACTTAACAACTAATATTATGTGCAAGAGGACATTTTATACATAGTTCGATTCAAGGAATAAAGAACCTCCACACGGCAATGATAAATTTTGGATACGGTTATCCAAGATAATTTTTCACCTGATAATTAGGAGACAACTAAAGAAATCAGCGTTGACAACACCAAGAAGAACTTGCAAGGCAAAGGAATGAGGAACTGCGAGAAAATTGGTTGCAGGGGCGATGGAACAAAAGTCGATTTCCTTCCAAAAAGCTCTTAAAATCTTTGAATTAATCAAGCGCTCTAGAATACACCCTGCTCATAGACGGCATCAGAGATGACACGCGAGCCAAGTTCCTCCAAGTTTGAGAGGGTCACGATTGCAAAAATGATGAGAAGTCATTTCTCTTTAATCTTGTAAATATCATATGGGATTTGAAAATAATGCAAATAGAAGGCGATGTTTCCAAACTCTAATATTCACTTTCGAATAAGAATGGTTAATGGTGGTTAATTTGCATTCTTCAAAATTCGAAGATCATAAGGATGTGAAACAGAATCGAATACCAATTCTTTTGTGTCAACGTTAAGATGGAAAAGAATGACGACATAAAATACAACCCTCCAAACTAAGATTATGTACAATCTTTCAAGAAGAGCAATTAACAATTGTAAAACCAATTTTACTACAGCTAGGTTTTAACAACTTTCGTTCCTCCAAAAAATTTCTTCAATTATTTCAACACTAATCAACAACAATTGTATCTCTGATGTTTAAATAGAAGATTCAACAAACGGATTCAACCACAAAAAGAACGGACACAATAACAACATTCAAAAGCTAATATTCAAGAAATTATAAAACAAAGAAGAAAACCTAGATTATATTCTTGAATTCAACGAAGATTGAAGCAAGAATCAGAAAATCCACAACACTTTATTTTCCCAAAAGCACAAATCCTTCGAATTCACTGTCTCCAAAACTTTCAACCAAAACATAGAGAAGAAGCTTTTCCCAAAAACTGTCGTGAAAATCTTCTTTTCCAGCAATCCAAAATAAATTGTCGTGTACAACTTTTGCACACCCAAAGCTTTTAATTCATTTCAATTAGCTCATAAACACAGAACTTAACTAACTGTCAGCATGCAATCAAGCTTGATCAGACAGTTCTAATTAAACAGTTACCCAAGATAACATTTTCTAACTTTGAGTCAGGATTTTAGATATTTATCTATAATCTGTTGAAAACAAACCCTTCAATAATATCTTCTTTTTATTTATTTAAGTTTGCACATTAAAATTAATAAATATCTATTGCTCAAAGTTAACAATCACATTTAAATAAATATCATGTTTAATTTAATTTAATAAATCAAACCTTTTCAAACGATAATTCCTATTTGATTATTAAATTAATTAAACACATTTTAATTTAACATTTTGAATAACATTATACTAAATCAAATAATTTATTAATAAATCATTTAACTATTTAATCAATAAATTTTCAATCATGATGAAAACATGAACGACACAACAGACTCAAACAACAATACAACGACGGGTGACAACACAAATAATCGTCCTATCAAGGAATGATGGCCAAAGAAGTACTTGACATTATCTCTAAAACATGTTTCCATTGGGTCATGGCACGCTCAAACCTTATAAGGCAGGTGGAGTCGATGCCATGTACCTTCAAACTGCATCAAACAACATTGTGAAACATATTTGCATAAACCGACAATCACATCGTGAAAGAGATTCGAGAGTAGCAGGGTACTCATGAGTGAGTAATGCTACACTATCTCCTTCACCAAAACTAACATACAATACTACATCATAAACAACATCAGACTCATCATCATAAACACACTAATGATTCGAAACAGCATAAAACCATAACACAGATAATGTTCATCATAAGATCACCACACAAACATAATCAGATGATCAATAATGTATCTAATGTATCATCAACATAGTATAAAACCAACATAGTATCAAAAACAACTATAACTACTATCAATCGAACATAAACAAACTGAATCAAAGTGCAGCAACCGGAGGGACATTACACCCTCCCTATTTATCTCTCTATATATCTACCAATATCCCTCTCTATTCTTCTTGTTTCCTCTATCACTCAATTGCTATTTTTTTTATTCTCTATTTTCTCTCTGTCACTTCTCTCTCTCCACTTCTTTGTTCCTATATATCTTTCTATCTCTGTCTCCCTCCCTCCCTTTCTCCCTCTCATTGTCTCTTTCTCCCCTCTTTTTTTCCTCTATCTTGTTGTATTTCTCTCTCTCATTTCAATATTTATCCCCCCTCTCCCTTCTTCCCTCTTCTCTACCTCTCTATTTTGCTCTTTCTCTCTTCCTCTCTCTTTCAATTTTCCTTTTTATTCTAATTTTCCATATTCTAATTACATATTCAATTCTAAATTTAATTTATAATTTTATATCTTAATAATTAAAATAACATAACATTGATTTTTAAATAAAATATAATTAATTCTCATTCATATATCTCAATATTTTAAATTTTAATTAATAAAATTTAAATACATCAATTAATTTATTTTCTCTTTGAATATGTAAAATTACATTTTATTTCCCTATAATAATCTAAGATGCCAAAATAAAATATAGTTACATCCTTTATAAATATTTGTCATAATCTAATACCTACAAAGTAGGTTAAAAAATCTTACCCCACTTGACATAAATTGAGAGGCAACATAAACAATCATGTATTTTTTATTCTCATTTAATATCAATAAATTTGATGTAAAAGATCCTTAACAATGCATTTAAAAGAACAAGATAAATTGTTTGTAAATTTGAAAGAAAAAGAGTTGTCGCTAATGAGTATGAAATTGAGAAAATTAATAGGTAGCAAGGTGGTAAATTGCTGGCCATATCACATAGAATGACGTAGATTAAATTCAAGCATGAACTGAGTTTGTCGTTGCACTTCCCTATATTACACATCATATACCCTAAAGATTTCAAATTTTGGCTCGTTCCCTCTTAAATGTATTCAACGTAATTATAATATTTTTTGTGTTGGCTAAATCCTCTAGACTAAGCACTGGGAACTCAAGAGGAAGAGTTAAAGAGGACATTGTTGTATGATGAAGAAATTCAAATGGATCACAATGATAGAGATATTAATAAGAATATTTTATAGTTGATTCTTGGAGGCTGCATTGGAGACCGCATCAAAGGCTCTCTATTGCATGCAAATGATATAAACCAAATATGCATTAAATATAGTCTATTCAAACCAAATACATGGAAACCTTAAAAGCTCAAGTGTAGTATGTTGATGTGTTGATAGCTTGTATGTGGATGTTCATGATTTATGTAACATAAGGGTATGATTAAGATGATTCAATAGAAATTTCGGTAGCATAACATTAGCATAAGATTGAATATTAAAATTGGAAGGAAGTTCTCTCGTTTATAAAAATTCTATGAGAGAAATCAAGGGTTAAGATGAATTGAGCGATGGATGGCTAGGATTGAATAAAGAGTAGGGTTTGGATCAATGTTGTAGTCATGTGACAAGTGTCATAGGAGGGATAAGGGCTAGGTTTAGGATTAGGATTAGGGAAACATCATTATGTGGATGAATAGGATTAAAAGGTGTGATATTAAATGAAGGGATGAAATGGAAAGTTAGTTTGACTTTTGGGAAGTGTTTAGATTCAATGAATCTTGACAAGGGGTTAGTTAGAGATGTGAAGGGGACACTTGTCACATAAGAACAAATTTAGATTGTGCTTCATGTGAATGAAATCAATGGATAAAGACAAAGGATAAAGGTGAATTAAATAATGAAGAAAAAGGTAATGGGAATAATTAGTCTAAATTAATTAATCAATTTAGTTGGTGGATTTAGGATAAGGGTAATGGAAAAATTAATTAAATAGAGAATAAATATTTATTTAATTAATTGGTAAGGATAAAGTTGGATAAAGATGATGGTTAAACTAATTAATTAAATAATGAATATTTATTTAATTAATTTGCAAGGATAAGGGAAAATGTTAAATTAATTTTTATTTTTTAAAAATAAAAGTGGCTAAGCCATTGAAAATTTTATTAATAAGAAAATAGTTTACAAGCCCTGGTTCAAAAGGAGCATACCGGCAAGAAAGAACAGGGACTTGAAAACCTTCAATTATAGCTCCAAAAAAAGATAGAAAAAATAAACCTAGAACCCCATCCAAACCCACAAAGAAACCCTAACCAAAGTGAACGGATAGACTTTAACACTTAGCCCCCCAAAGAAGCCCCCAACAAAATAAAGACCCAGTACAGAATACAAAAGCTTGGTACCAAAGACCAGAGCAAGTCATTTTTGCTTATCAGGCGGCAAGCTGGAACCAACATCATAGTATGACAATGGCAGTAAATGATCTCAAGAGATTTTCACTTTTTTCTTCAGAGGGAGAGAAGTAACACTATTATAAGACCTAACAGCAACAACGAGCAGAAAGTGCAATGCCAAAAATAAATTTACACTAGCAATAGGACCTCAGGAGGAAGTTTATCCATAAGTTGATTGCACCCCAACATAGTTTCCACAAAATTACCATACGCAGTTCCTAACCTGACAACCATAAGATCTCCAAAACAACTATTAGAAAGAAAATCATTCTTATGAATAAACCTTGCAATGGGAAAGGTACCATGATCTAAACTATACAAATTTAAGGCTTCACGAAGATCCGAAACAGATATCAAATCAGGAAGCATAAAATTGTTAGCAATAATAAGAACCCATTCAACATCCAGGAGAACATCCAATGTAATAGTGAAGAAACAAGATAAAATCTCAACAGTTTACACATTTGGATTTTCTAAAAAAGTGGAATAGCCGACTCCCTTAGCCCAACAAGAGTTATGATCAGTTGAAGCCCAATAAAAATTGAATCCAAATTAATAGTCCAATAGCGGCCAAAGACCCGATATGAAGCATACCAAAGAGCTGCCAAATTTGTTCAAATATAGTAAGAGAGCAAGAGCAGCCCGAGACAACCATATAAACAACCAATTTTGTCATTCACATGGAAGTGCCAAGATAGTTTGAAACCCTTCAATCCACTATCGAGCAACAATAACCAAAGTTAGAGCAAATATCTGGCATCGGCTAGTAAAAGCTTATATATAATAAATTTGTGCATTGCAAAGCCCGCATCACATGGCCAAAAAAGTAGACCAAAGCCATGAAGAAAATTCTTCTCTTCAACATTGCTTGTAGGGAAGAGAAGGGAGATAGAACAATGTACGACGGCACAACCATTGAAACCCAATGACCAAAAAAACTACCAAGAAAAACCACCATGATCCCATAAAAAAGGAGATAGCCTAATATAGTACCATGAAAATAACACTCACAATGAAGAATGCATGATAACCATGAACTGTGTGTAAAGAGGTGCACCCAAGAAACAAAACAGATTACCAACCAAACTAAGGAAGACTAAACAATGGAGGCAAAGACCCATATGAAGCAAAAAAAAAAAAAAATTGAAGGAGCACGACATGAAGAGAAGACAACCAAAACACCCAACACATGGAGCAAAGAATCCAAAAGCAAATTACCCATGAAATGCAAACCAACCAAAATCCAACATAGAATTAATGCATTTGAGGAAGATCCTCTTTGTTAAAAACTTTATACTGAAGTTTTTCATCTATTGCCTTGTTAGCTAGAAAGTCTGCCATAACATTTGCTTCCCTATAAACATGAGATACCGAATAGGAATTGAACCAACTCAGTTTTAGGTGAACTTTATCTAATAAATACTATAAATGCCAAACCTGAGTCTTTTGATTAGTAATTGCATGGAAAATAACCATTGAATCTCCTTCAATAATTAAGGAATCAATATGAAGAGCCCTTGCGAGATCCAATCCCAAACTCAATGCCTCCAATTCAGCCTTATTATTTGTTCTAGGAGGAAGTATCTTACAAGTAGCTTTAACAATGTTTGCATTTGAGTCCACCAAAACTACACCAGCCCCAGATTTACCAGGGTTTCCCCTTGAGGCCCCATCATAATTTAATTTGAAATAGTTAGCAGGAGGAGGAATCCATTTAGACTCTCTTCGTGCCAATAATTTATCCACCTTGCCTGAAAAGGACCCATGGAAGGGAAAATATTTGAGCAAGGACCAATTTTTAACAACAAATCCATCCCAATTTGAGAAAAAATTTAAACTTTCTAATTTTTTAAAGATATAAGATTTAACCACTTCAGAAATTAAGGATTCAAGACTGAGAAGCATTTCTTCTAAAGAAGAGCCTTTATTCTAAAAGATTTTGTTGTTCCTCTCATTCCAAATTTTCTAGATTATTAGTGAAGGTGTTGCTTTCCAAAGACAATGAAAAAAGGACAAGTTATTCAATAAAGGCCAAGATTTAAACTGTAGAGATAAAGAAGGACAAACCAAAGAACACCAACCCAATTTAGCATAAGCCCAATACCAACATTGCATTGCAAAAGGACACGGAACAAAGAGGTGATCCACTGATTCAATGAAGTAGCCACAAAAAACACAAGGGAAGACAGTCACAAGACCCAACCTATCAAGTCTTTCAGTAGTCAAAACTCTCTCATTTACTACAATCCAAGCAAAAGCAGCTACCTTTGGGAGATAGGCATCATCCCAGAATAGGGTGTGGGGAAGATCACAACTATTTAGAGATTCCACAAGCGAATTGTATCCTTCTTTGACTGAATAATTCCCTAACTTTGATTTTGTCCAAATTAGGGCGTCATCTTTGTCCGAGAAAACAATGGACCTTTTGTCCATCTCTTTTTTATAGGCTTCCTTAATAGATAAATAAATATCAAACTCATCAATAGATTTCCATGAAACAATAGGAATGGAATCAATGAATACAACATTAAAGTAACCAACCACATAAGAAACCCAAGCATTTTTAAGCAGATCCATTAAATTACCCCAATCTGAGAGGGAAAACATAGAAGGATAGCCATTCCAAAAATCCTCCCAGAATTTAGCTTTTCTACCATTGTGAATCAACTAGGAGAGGTGGGGGAGGATCACCGATCTGCAAGAAGATATAAAGTTCCACATTGCAGAACCACTAGGAAGTGAAGAGGCCCTGGAAATGCTCTCCCTAGGGTTATTAAATTAATTAAATAAATAATAATATTTATTTAATTAAATATTAGGATAGGTAACACCAATTGTCCTCATGCTCTTTCATTTTTATCTTTCCTTTTTTTTGATATTGTGCTTCATTTTTATCTTTCCTTTTTTTTGATATTGTGCTTCTAACCACACAATCATGAATTTCATTCCCTTGTTCAAGATCAAACAGCTCAACACATGCCTTGAACACAAAATTAAAACTAAAAGTGTCTAGCCTAATACTAGATCCCTCCTGCATTTGTAATCTAGCAATCATGGTATTCCACAATAATACATCTCTCTTCCACATTTTTCAAACACCTGCCAAAAAATTCCAATATCCCCACATGTAGAATATAATCCCACAAGCCCGTTTCCTACATAAATAGCAAAATCTTATTCTACTCTAACTATCTCATCATGAGTCTTTTACCCTCTTCCAGAGTCTCAAGAGCACTACAAGCTTTTAACACAAAATTAAATGTATATGTTTCTATTTGTTGACCTCTTCTTTTCATTTGGTAATAATGAATTCTTCATATGAGCCATTAATTGCATAACCTCTGATCATTGCATCCCATAGAACTTTAGTTTTTTATCCTAATATTTTATCAAAAACTAGTTGGGCTTTCTCTATATTGCTAATATTGCTAAGAATAACATGCATATTAACAACTTTTGATAAAATTTTCTTAAATAGCTATAAAAATATCTAGTTTTGAGCATGTGGGAATGATTTTCTTGAGTTGTTTGTAACTTTTACATGACTATATAGGAGAAAAGGTGTAATATAGAGGCATAACTTGATGTGGATGTTGTATAAAATTTACTTGTATAATGTGCTTGAATTCACCCATGGCTTGCTTTAGTGTTCTCATGATTAAAGAAAGACTATTATAAATTTTGGCAAGAGTCAATCTATCTTGGCCCTGGGGAGTCAATCTCACTGGTATAGCTCTATTGGAGTTACCTATCCATTTTTATTCTTATCAAAGACACCATATTCTTTCATCAAATCTTTTGTGTCATTATTTTTGTTGTCATCTTGATTGTTTAGAATGGATTAATATACCTCAATAAATTATTCAAATTGAAAGTTGCTTCAATATCCCATTAAATAGTGTATTTAAGTATGTAGTTACAAAATTTTGCACCCCATCATACAACTTATAAAATACGATATAAGCTATGTTTTAAGATTGCATGTTAATTTAAATTATCATCTGACTATTCAAACTTATATTGACAACTACTGATGTATATTGTTTGACTATTTCAAATAGAATAAAAAATAAAAAAATTGATCTAAGAATAAAAATAAATATTAAAATTCGATTTTTTTAATATTAAGAACTATCAAAATTTTGATAGTTACAATGAAAGTTCATTTGAAAACTAACATAACAACCAAAAATTTACAAGAATATAAAGTTGTAATTTAAGAAGTTTGTGTGTATATTGATTACTTTTTTTAAATAATCTTGCTTTGATTCCCTTAAACAAATATTTGTAAATAAAATGATTCATTGAATTGGCAAGTATCCTTTGTAGCCCAAAGTTCCATATATCACAATGAAGTATGAAAATGTTACAAGTAAAGTAACATCTTTATAAATATTAAATTACAAGTAGATGATATAGAATAATATGAAAAATTAACTTCCATGTGTATAAACAATTATTAGTTTACTGAAAGAAATAGATTAAACATAAAGATCACTAAATATTCATAGTATTGTAATCTTGAAAATTACAATAAACAAGACAATATTATGTAACTTATTTTATAAAGGCCTGGTTTTGCTTATTTATATAGTACTTCAATGATAGTTATCAAGATTAGTTTAAATGTACAAGAAAATGAATCCTCCTAAGAATATAATAAGCTCGTTTCTAGTATGGCAATAATCCAATGTGATATGTTGGTATACACCAAACAAATAGACTTCCTTCCTAACTTAAAACTCAAGAACACATTTGAAAGACATGTATACATTCACACACAAAATAGATCAGTTACACCATGAAAAAAACACTTCAAGAACACATTCTAAAGACTTGTCGTATACATTTGCACCCAAAATAAAACAATTACACTATGTAAATCACTACCAAATATTTTACACGTATTAATGCATTGTGTTTTCAAGTAATCCTATTGACATGTAGGAGAACTTTGATAATATGAGTAGGAAAGTCAAAGGAAATTTTAAAATGGTGTCAAGGTAGAATCAAATTGATCTAATGGGTCCAACATGCCAAAATTGGCCTTATGGAGTACTATAGTGGGCTTCAAAGGTTACAAGTCTAATCTAACAATTTTCAAGAATTACATATACATCTTGCCACACTTGCCACATTGCATGGTAAAGAGACATTATATTAGCCAATCAAGGTATAATTTTAATTTTTAAATATAAAATTAGCTAGAAGTACTATGAAAAATAATCATCGATTCATCAACTAATTGTTGGTCTCATGGTTGTCGTTGCACCAAAAGATCGACCTGTTAATGCTTGATACAACTGCCAGAGTTAACGGATCCAAGAGAGGTGGTTAGTCCATGTCACGAATCCCAAGAGGAGCGCTGGCCATTTGCCAACAATCTCCCCCTTAGCACAAGCCGAGGGGATTCAAACCCGACACCTTTAGCTCTAATACCAATTGTTGGCCTCACAGTTGTTGTTGCACCAAAATATTGACTTGTTAATGCTTGATACAACCACCAGAGTTAACGGATCCATGGGAGATGGTTAGTCCATGTCACGAATCCAGAAAGGAGCACTAACCATTTTCCAACACTAATCACAAAATAAAAAATATATAATAAACAAATCAAATATTACATTTTTAAAAATATTGTAGCCATAAATAATAAAAGATATTATAGATATTTATGGCCCACCAAAAACCAAGTAAAGTAAGTAACCTAACAAGCAAAACATAAAATTTCATGTAAATTTAAATTCATGTTTTAATCTGAACTATACAATGGGGTGCAAATTGTTGCTTCATCATCACATCTAAGAGGAAAGCAATGGTAGAAGCAGAATCTTATGTGTTTATTTAGGGAAAACATAAACATAACTTCAACTTCCGTTCAATTCTACAATTTGATGGTAGCAAGACACAGTGGAAGCTAGAATGCATTCTTTCTTTGGTAAGTGTATGCAAAATGAAAACACATTTTATTTTAGGGGAAAATATTTTATCAGTGAAAAAAATGAATGTGTCCATTTGACTAAGTTGAAATTAGAAAATTACCATACCATTATAGTTTTTTGGAGTGTGGGATTTTTCTCCCAAAATGGTTTTCCCCATGTACACCTATATTATGGTATTTATTATTTGTTTCCTATTTAATTGTGTTTTTTCTTTTTATAATTGTAGGGAGTGTAATAAGTGTTTCCACATATCCTATCATTAAACATAAAGATCACTAAATAACACTTTCCTTAAAATATTAGTGTAGGAAGTGTTTCCATGTACACCCTACTTCCTTTCACTTGGTATCAAAATTTGATCACCTCGGATTTTAGGTGTTGGGTAGAAAGGGTTTTTTGTACTAATATTCATTTGAGTGGGAGCTTTTGCATAGATGGTTTTGATCTTACTGTAGGAAGAGATGACAAGCACATCAAGGATAGAGATGGATAAGTTCTCAAGCACAAAATTTGATCTGTGGAAGCTCAATATGGAGGATGTGCTTGTAGATCTTGATCTATGGGTTATAGTATTTGGATCCAAACCTACAACTACATCATAGGAAGATTGGGATAATATGGACAAAAAGAAAAGGGTATTACTAAACTCAAATTGGTCGATTCAATGTTATTGAATGTGCATGAAGAGTCTACTATAGTGAATCTTTGGATGGATCCTGGAGAAATTTATCAGCATCCTCCACGAGATTGAACATCCCATCTGACACTGAGGTTGAGATGCCCAGAAAAAATGTAAGAAAAGGACAAGAAACGCGATAAGTCTAGATCCAAATCTTGTGAGATCCAAATCTCCTAGTAAGTTCAAGGTGAAATGTTGGAACTACAAACAAACTAGGCATGTAATAAGAGATTGTAAGGAGGAGAAGAAGAAAAATGAAAAGATAGATTTTGATGATGAGTAGAGATCCTCTCTAGATGAAGGTGATTATTTTGTCATTGCCTTGGCTATTCATGCATCGAAGGTGTGTAGTTGATAGAATCTAGTGCCTCTTTCCACATGACCTCACATTGAGGCTAGTTTAAATAAAATATGAAGTAAATGATGGTGGTAAGATGTACCTAGGATATGATTATCATTTGAATATTTTTGGCAATGGTAGATTCTTTATTTGATTCCTCGATGGATGAGCGAAGGGGATCAATGATGTATTACATATCCTTGGTTTTGCATGAAACCTAATTTTTATAAGTAAACTTAATGATGTAGGTGTGTAGGTTTTTTCTCGAGTGAAGGGTGCAAGATGGTCAAGGGAGCTATGGTTCTTGCTAAGGTGTTTGGATTGGCACATTGTTTTAGATAGATGCATGCACAATTTTGTGTAATATTTTTTCAATTCCTGCTATGAAGAGATCTATGGAATATTCTCCTTCACCATTAGAACTAGCAACAAAGAGGTGTGTTATGTCTACTTATGATGGCCATGCTTTCTGGGTACCTAAGGGTGCTCATTATCTAGAGACTAAGTTGATAGTAGAGAAAATAATTTTATGGCACCAAGGGATGGCTCATATAGGTGAGAAGGGTTTAAGGAAAAACATTATTGAGGGTTTAAATGATTATAATATTTAATTTGATTTTTATGAACATTGTGTATATAGAAAAAAAAATTGTGTTTAGTTCCACTATAGTTATCATAAATATTTTTGGGTGTTGGATTTAATTAATTGTAATGCATTTGGTTCTGTTGATGTTCCTCGAAATTCCAAATATGTATATTATATTTTTTTATTAATCATTTTAGTAGGACATGATTATATTTCCTTAGAATTAATCTAAAACCTTTAGTCATTTTAAAGAGTTTGAGGCTCTTGCAGAAAAGTAGACTAGTAGAAAGATTAAGATTCTAAGGACTGATAATGGTGATGAGTTTTTTTCAACATATTTTGATATATTTTGTAAGGGCCATAGAATAGAAGTATATAAGACAAATCTATACACACATCAACAAAATAGAGTTACAAAGATAATGATTAAGATGTTGATGGAGAGGGTTAGGAGTATAATGAGTGGGGCTATCTTGGAACAAAAGTTTTGGGAATAATTTTCCATAACTTGCTACCTAGCTAATAGGTCTCCTACATCATTTTTTGTTGGTAAGATACCTATGGTGGTGTGGTCAAGAAAATATCCCTCATTGAGAAAAAGGTTGTAAAATGTATCTTCATTGGATATGGTATTGGTGAGAAAGGATACAAGATTTGGGACCCTATGGTTGAGAGAGTTTTGAATAGCATAAGTGTTATCTTTAGAGAAGTTAAGTCTTCTTCCAAAAAATTGCAACTAGAGAAGGATGAAAAGAAAATATGTGTAAACTAACGTCAAAGATTGAAAAGATTGAAACATAAGCCCATGAAAGACTTGAAGGGGAAGAAAACTTAGATAGTTTTGAAGAAGAGATAGAACCTCCACCTCAATTATTGAGGAGTTCCACTTGAAAAAGATAACTAAAAATGTATACTCCCCCTTATGGGTATGGATGATGTAGACTCTTGTAAGGTGTCCATCGATGAGGAGATGGTTGCTTTGTAGAAAATAAATACATGGGACCTAGTACCTTTTCCCAATGGAAAAAATCCTATTGCATGCAAATGGGTGTTCAAAATTAAAATAGGGTCTTATGGTAGTGTCGAGACTTGTACAAGTTGAGATTGTTTGCAAAGGGTTATTCCTAGCTTGAAGGGATAGATTATGGTGAAATAATCTCTCTAGTAGAAAATATAACATCCATTTGATTTCTATTGTCTCTTACTACAATATATGATCTAGAGGTTGAATAGATAGATGCAAAGATAACATTCCTCCATGGTGTTTTGGAGGAAAAAAATTATATAACATAACCAAAGCACTACATTGAAAATATAAAGAACATTTGGTCTATAAGTTGTGAAATTATGAAAAATATATGTGGGGGTTATCAAAATAGTGGTATGAACCACTTAGAGACCTATTTCTCACTAATTCATTAGGAAATGAGATCCACACAAACAATTGATTTACAACCCTTAGGTGAGTCAACACAAGGTGTGAATATGCAGATTTCCTTTTTTTGCAAGGACGAGGATCTTGGTCAAACACTCTAGGGAGAAAAACTAAAAAATAGTAAATCAACACCAAAATGCAATCTAACACTTGGATCTAATAGATTAATCTCAATACTGATGGAACTAGAAATCAGATCACAGATAAGAGAAGGGCAGAATGATGTTTACCAGTCACCAAAAGTTAGTTTTTGAAGCTGATCTAGGACTCACTTGCCCAGGGGTGAATAGGTCCTGAGTTAGGGTTTTTCTACAACTTGCAGGACCCTTTGCTACAGATCTAAGTCTTCCAATTTTCCTAGGTTTTAGGTTTGGAAAACTAGAAATAAATTTTGTAGATAAGTTTTTGTGAGAAGATGACAACTTTGACAACTTTTTGCAACTATGACAACTTTAATTTTTCTCTTCAAAGGATCTTGAATATTTCTTCCACCTAAATCTACAAACAAAAATTAATAGGGAAAAATGTTTTATTTTTGGTGAATGGGGGTTTGTCTTGGTCAAACCCTGTTTTAGTAATCAAACCTTGAAATGAAACAAATAGCATGAAAGGAATGATGAATGAACAACTCAATGTCACAACTCACCAACCCTTGAATAAACCTTGGAATGTAAATCTGCAACTTACATGAAATAGCTTCAATGAACGTGGATCTTGAACCTTGAATCTTGGATTGAACTAATGACTTTGAATGAATGAATGGACCATGAAACCTACATCATCATATTAGCTCTAATAACATGCATGATGCAAGAATACTTTGATATGACAATTGGATCTTGATTGTTGCAATATATCTTCAATAAATCTACCTTTGAATGCCTTGAATTGCTCTTGATCATAAAATTTTCTATAGGGGTGCTCACTTCAAAATCTTCTTATAAAAACGTAGTGAAATAACCTCATATTTATAGATATGTATCCTCAATTTCTCAAAATTCAAATAACACAGCGAACATCTAAATATAGATTTGCATATGTTAAAATACCACCCAAAACATAGTTTAAATTTAGGTCCTAGGTATAAGGGAGGACCCATTCACCCATGGGCGAATGGGTCCTAGGTCCCTAACCTAGGACACACATTGATCAATAAGAAGTGTTATGTTAAGGTATTAATGAATGTTGGGTTTCCCCTTTGAAAAATGTAATAAAACAGGCTTGGTAAATGAATTGAATGGCCAATTAAGGAAATATTAAGCTCAATTAATTAAAGTATCCCTAAATAAGTGTGAAAGTGTAAAAAGGTACACTATACAACACTAAAATAAGGAACAATTAAGTCCAAATTAATATTAATTCCAAATTAAGTGTAAAAATGTAAAAGGGATACATTTTTCTACACTACAAATTGAAAAAGTATTTGTATGGCCTTAAGGAATCTCCTAGGATGTGGTAACAAAAATTTGATTCCTTCATGTTGAGTTTGGTATTTTTGAGATCTAAATCAAATCATTGCATCTATTGTAAGAGGGATGATGAGTGTATTCCCATTAGTGTACTATATTTTGATGATATATTTTTTAAGTATTGGGACAAGTTTGATTTGTGGTTTGAATTTTCAACTCTTAGTATAGTTTGAGATGGACTTAGGGACAACTAGGTACATCTTGAGGATAAATATAAAAAGAGATAGTATGGTAATCCTCTAAGTACCTCTAAGTATTTCTTATGCTAGTCTGGTAATCCTATAGGGGATAAACATTCTATTTGTATTCATGGATTTGTATATTTAGATTGGATTAGAGGTTTCAACAGTAGAAGATCCATCAGTGGTTATGCTTTCACTATCTTTGGTGGTGCAATCAATTGGATGAGTAAGTAACACATTGTGGTCACTTTGTTCGTTACAAAAGTAAATTAAATGGTAACAACTCATTCTTGTAAGGAATCTATCTAGATTAATAGATTTTTTTTAGATGTTAGGAAAGAGGAAAAAGCCATTATTATTTATTGTGATAGTCAAAGTGTCACATGTCTAACAAAGAACCCAACCTTTCATGTGAGGATGTAGCATATTGATGATGGAAGGGTGATGCTAGAAAATTTGAAACTTTTAAGAATGTTATAGATACATTAACAAAGCCAATGAAAACAAAAAAAGTATAAGGAAGCTAAGGTATTAGAACAACTTCTTACACTAATCTTGAGAGGAGGGTTATGCAAAAAAATTTAGATCTTTTCAATAATTATAAAAACTAAAGATAAATAAACATAAATATCATTCATAACACAACATAGTGATTTACATGGGGAAAACCCTTTCAAGAGGAAAAAATCCACACTCCAAAATTTTCTCAATATATTATTCAAAATTCAATAAGATTACAATATACTTGTAGAGAAATATTCTCACAAGAGTATCACCAACTAGAGATCCAGAGGAAACTCAACAACTATTAGGCTCTCACAAAATACAATAATGCAATACTCAACTGTGATATTGAAAGGAAAGCTAGGTGTAGAAACAACTTCCAAACACATATCTAAGTAGAGAGGGTTGCAAAACTTTGTTACAAATCTTTAAACTATTATAGTTTAGATGTACATTCACAAATTAAATTTTAGATTTAAACACATAAAACCATAACACATAGATTTACGTGGGAAACACTTTCATGAAAAAACCCACACACCAAAGCAAAGATCAATTGTATTTGTAGCATTGTAAATTATCACCCTTGAAAATTTCACAATATTTTCTACTCCCCCTAGATTATTGAGCCTAATTAAGTCCCTAATTTCCTAAATTATGCATTCCAAGGTCTTTTTTTATTATTTTTTGAGAGATGGTAAGTATTGAACAAATGCATTAATTTAATGTTTTTCCCCTAACACCCTAAGTCTTCGTAAATAGGGCTAGGATTGGGATGCCCTTGGGCATCCCAGTCCCCCTATTTTTCCAAGAACTAAATATGTCAGTGTTGCTATTTTAACATTTGAAATTCAACTTGCAAATATTGGCTATCGGGATTTAATTTTTGGGAAATTAGAGAAATGCCTATAAATACTTAGTTATTGCATCATTTCAAAGCTATAAAAAAACTATTAGCAAATTGGGTGATAAGAAGCA
>VDFB02239267.1:175280-263751 GCA_007258455.2 Sequoia sempervirens | reverse complement strand
TCAGTTTTGGCTTCAGGGCACTGTCGTAGAAATAAGTTAAGTCATTTAAATTAAAAAGTCACGTTTTAATTATTATAATTTAACGTTGACCCTTGGCTTAGAATTAATGACTTAATGTTGTGTTTAAAAGTGGGCCCTTGAGGGTGGCGCCATCATTAAGAGATGAATTGATTATTCCCTAAGTCAAAGTAAGGGTACGAGGGGCGCATATTTCAAGAATGATATTTAATTAAAATGTCAAACTAAAGCCTTGAAGGAAAAGTACGCCCATCCTTGAAGGGATTGGGTTTTGACCTAAAAGCTCATTTTAGGGTTTGGTGAAGTCAACGGAAGAATTATAAAAGGGAGTCTTGGTGCATCATTTCTTCATCTTGGAAAAATACACCGTTATGCTGCCGGATTGAATATGGATCACTTCGAGGGATGAAGACCTCCTAGCATTGGGCATCTCTTCTCGTTTGTAAGACAACGACTAGTGATGATTCTTAGTCTAGTTGTGAGTACTTTGGACTTTCGTGCATTGTAATCAGCATTCATCTGTTTAGGATCAGATTTGGCATGTTAGAGATTTCTGTTTTCTGTATTTTGCTTTAGCAGATTTGTGTGTTCATTTATAAATCAAAAAAGACAAAACATTTCATTGTGGGTATTGGTTATTTCCATTCTTTTAGGCTAGGCGCCCTCATGTGTCAATTTGTAGATTTTTCTTTGAAGAATCTGATTTTATAAAGCAAATCGCCTTTCTCAGCTGTGGCCGTACTTTTCATTACCTTGGGATTTGTGCATTAAAAATCAGTTGCAATTTAAGTATGTTTTGAGGTCTTGAATTGAGCGCCTTCCTTCTATTAGCCATTTGCAATTGACATCAAGCTGTTTGAATGAGAATTGAGAGAGTTCCGAGCATTTTATTGGACCCTATGATGCTGGTTATATTTTGAAAGTGCAGGTTTGAAACAGCAGTTTGGAAAAATCTGCAACTCCTCTATTGATCGGTGATAATAAGTCCTTAAAGAGCATTGAGAGACTTCAGTGAAGATTGTCTAAGTCTGGCGAACGAGGTTGGATCTATACATTGTCATTTTAAGTTTATCTTTACATTCAGCATCTCAATTCACGAATATTGTACAATTCCTTCTTTATGCTGATTGGCACTGTAAGCAAGATTTCGTTTAAGTTTGTAAACTGGCAGTAGTACTGACCAGTATTCATTAATATTGCTTTGTCATGAATTGTAAACTCATTCTTACTATCAGCATTAGTTGTAATAGTTATAGCTCCGCCCTATGGTAGCTACTTTCCCGTCTTGGGTCAGCAAGCACATTCTGGGTGTTGAGTAGTTTCAGTATTCAGCATTTCCTTCAAGTTTGCTTTCAGTATTAGTTTGAAATAGTATAACTCCGCCCTATGGTAGCTACTTCCCATTCTGGGTGAGCAAGCACATTCTGGGTGTTGAGTAGTTTCATTATTCAGCATTTCATTTCAAGCTTTGCTTTTGTACTCACTCCGTCATATGGTCGCCCCTCACTCCGCCTTGGATTGGGTAGCACATACTTGACGTTGAGTTCCCTTCTGTATCTTGAGTTTACTTTCTTGCACGTTTCGATTTATCCATCTAACCTTAACGGGTGCACTTGCTTGAATGTTGTAATCTATTAATTGAAAAATGAAAAAAAATTTCTCGGATTATTTCAGTGGTATCAGAGCCACGTATCCTGCCATCCTGTGAAATCAGCTTTCTATGAGTGACAGAGAACAGGGGTATCTGGCAAGAGTATACAAGAGAGGCACAGTTCAGACACAGTTGCATCAAGCCCCAGAAGGTCACACAGCTTCCGAGATTTTGAGGGCTAATTGGGAGCCTTCACAAGAAATAGAAATGGGGGATAATGAAAGAGGTTCTGGCAACAGAGGTGACAGTGGGAAGGGTATAGACAATTCAGCCAATCTAGGTCAAGGACTAGATAAGAAGATGGATGCTTTGTTAGATATGTTTTCTCTCATGTTGGGGAGATTGGGTCCCAATACTCCACAAAACAATACAGGGCATGCCGGGGAGCACAGTGCTTCCAATCAGCACAATGGTCATGTTGTCTAGCCTTCAGGGAGCAACACCTACATTTCTGCTAGACCATTCAAACCCACGTTTTTGACACCAGCAATCCCACAGCCTGACCTCGAAGAGAATGTTTCATCATTGGAGAGGGTGAGGATAGGCCATACGGAGTATGACACCCTTCCTGATGAAGTAAAACTTGACATGTCCTTCAATGATTACATGGAGTATAGAAGGAAGGATAGAGGCCAAGGGAGAAACTATGATCAAAGAAGAACCCCAGCACAAGGAGATTGGAATCAAGCTCTCAACAAGGTTACGCTTGCCCATTTTGATGGAAGCGATAATAATTCTGCTCGAGCTTGGTTACAAAAACTAGACAACTATTTGGCACTTAGGCCCATGGCTGAAGAAGAAGCGATTAGATTCGCTACGCTACACCCTTAGATGGTGGCGATGAGTGGTGGTACCATGGCCTAGTCTCCGGTGTCATGGGCCCATCACTAGCTGCCATGAGCCACCTCAATAGACTGGAGAGGTTCTATGAAGAAGCGGACCTGTATGCATTTTAGGGAGTTGGTAATACGAAGCGAGACAATATGGTACCGCGGATGCCTACATAATGGAAGTTTCAAAGATCTCTTCGCTATACCGGAATCACGAGAGAAGCGATTAGTAATCCTTTATTCACTCAGCGACGATGGATGATCGGCGGGTTGGATCAGCTTTTGATCCACCGCCCTTTGCTGGGCAGCTAAAATGAAAAGCAGGAAAACATGGAGGGCCAAGTTCCTTAAGCAAAGTTCCGACCCTAAACCGCAGCTTTTCGGGCCAAAGGGGATAGAGGGAAAGCCGCATCTAAGCTCACCCATAAGCGAGCTTAAACCCATGCAGGAACCTTGAAGTGGCTCAAGATTTATCCAGACTATCAATGAACTGGCGAAGTGGGTTATAAGCTTCCGCTGGGAAATTATCCCCGATCATGTGGTGTCTAGTTGGTGCCAAAATTCATCAAATTTGAGGCCCCTGAGGCCACCCGGCTGGTGCTAATTTACTTTTTCCTACAAGCTGATTTGAGATAGCGAAGGAAGAAAAATTAATTCGTTAAGAGTCCGAAGCGCGGCACAAAAAGCAGGTACATTTGGCCTAACTTTCTGAGCTTCCGTGCCGAATGAGTCCTTTAAAGTTCGGGGGATGATCAAAGGGAAACGTATTGTTGCTTTAATTGACACTGGTGCAACACATAACTTCATAGACGAAGTTGTGGTGGCAAAGAAAGGATTGCAAACAGAAGACTTTGAAGGGTTCAGAGTTATGGTTGCGGATGGGTTTCACATCTCATGCACCAAGAGGATTCCGAGCATGTCAATGCAATTGGGCAATTACGAAGTCAAGGATGACTTCTATGTGGTCAATATTGGAGATACGGATGCTGTCCTTGGCATTCAATGGCTGCGATCTCTTGGAGAGATCTCTTTAAATCTGCAAACTATGGAGTTGAAGTTTCAATCCGATGGAAAGAAGATGGTGTTGAGAGGAATGTCAAATGGTGGCCCTCGGATTGTGTCGTTCAAGAGGATGGCGAAGTTGATGCGTCATGATCAAGTGGAGTGGGCTGCGGAGTGCATGATTCTTCCAGCTAGTCCAGCTGAAACGAAAATAGAGCATCCTCCAGATATTCAGTCTTTACTCACCAAAAAGAGTAAAGTGTTTGCTGATTTACCTCCTGGACCTCCTCCTGATCGAGGTTCAGAACACATCATAGAGCTCAAGGAAGGAGCTAAACCGGTGATCACAACTCCATATCGGTATCCGAAGAGGCAAAAGGATGAGATCGAGAAGAATATCCGAGAACTTTTGGAGATGGGTTTCATACGCCCAAGCAAGAGCCCCTTTGCATCTGTAGTGGTTCTTGTGAAAAAGAAGGATGGTACCATGTGCATGTGCGTGGACTATCGTGCTTTGAACCAAAGCACCATCAAGAATAGATACCCCATTCCCAAAATAGATGAGCTCATTGATGAGCTACATGGGGCTAAGTTCTTTTCAAAGATTGATATGAGGTCGGGTTACCATCAGATACGAATGAGGGGGTCAGATGTGGAAAAAATAGCTTTCAGATGTCACTATGGCCATTTTGAATTCTTAGTCATGCCATTTGGGTTGACTAACACTCCGGAAACCTTTCAGTCTTGCATGAACCGTGTCTTCCAGAATCAGTTACGAAGGTTTGTGCTGATATTTTTTGATGACATCTTGATCTACAACAAGACTTGGGAGGATCACCTCAAGCACTTGGAGGAAGTGCTTAGCATCATGGAATCTGAGAGCTTATTTTCCAAAGCTTCCAAATGTGAATTTGGCATGGTGGAGTTACTGTACCTTGGCCACATAATCAGTGCTGAGGGAGTACAGGTGGATCCGGAAAAAATCAAAGCAGTAGTTGATTGGCCACCTCCTGAGAGTTTGACTCAGTTGAAAGGTTTCCTGGGTCTTTGTGGTTTTTATCGGAGATTCGTAAAGGGGTATTCACAGAATGCTGCTCCCCTTACTGATCTCACCAAAAAGGGAGCCTTTGCTTGGTCAGAAAAGGCTCAAATTGTTTTTGATAAATTCAAGAAGATCATGAGCTCGTGCCCAGTCTTGGCTATTCCGGATTTCTCCAAGCCATTCGAGCTACAAAGTGATGCATCAGGTGAAGGAGTGGGGGCTGTCCTGATGCAAGATAAACACCCTATCGTGTTTGAGAGCAGAAAATTGAGGGGTGTGGAAAGATCCTATTCAATTTATGACAAAGAAATGCTTGCCATTATGCATGCATTAGCCAAGTTTAGGTAGTACTTGGTGGGGAACAAGTTCGTGGTTAAAATAGACCACAATAGCCTCAAGCATTTTATGCACCAGAAGGATTTAAATGAGAGGCAACAGAAATGGGTGAGTAAGCTTCAAGCTTACGACTTTGACATTGAATATGTCAAAGGGAAAAATAATGTCGTGGCCGATGCTCTCCCCAGAAGGCCTCATCTTAGCTCATTGTGTGAGCTTACTGCAGATTGGAGAGACATGTTGCTTGCTGATTATGCCAAAAATCAGTTTGCAACCAGCATTCTGGAAGGTACTTTCCATGATGAAAAGTACCAGGTGGTTGAGGGATTGATTCAGTATAAGGGAAGAATCTTTCTGGTGGCTGATTCTAAGCTCAAGAAGAAGATTCTTTTGAATTTTCATGACATTCTAGTTGCTGGTCACCAAGGTTTTTTCAAGACCTATAGGCAGATACGAGAAAGGTTTTCTTGGAAAGGTTTGAAGAGGGAGGTTCAACGCTACATTCAGGAATGTCCTGTTTGTCAAGCAAATAAAAATGAGCATACATTGCCAGCCGGTTTGCTGCAACCACTTCCAATTCCCAATCAAAAATGGGAAAGAATTTCAATGGATTTCATCACTGGGTTGCCCAAGGCCCAAGGGAAGGATTGCATTTACGTGGTAGTTGACAGATTAACCAAGTTTGCTCATTTCTTTACCATTACCAACACTTTTTTTGCAGCCCACGTTGCAGATTTGTTTTTTCAAGAAGTGTTTAGGCTTCATGGGTTGCCAAAGAATATTGTAAGTGATAGGGACAGCAAGTTCCTAAGTACCTTTTGGCAAGAAGTTTTTAGAATGAGTGGTACTATGCTCACTCCAAGCACGAGTTATCACCCCCAAACTGATGGGCAGACAGAAGTGGTGAGCAAGTGGTTGGAAGGCTACTTGAGAAATTATGTGTCAGAACAACAGAAAGCTTGGGTTAAGTGGCTGCATATAGGTGAGTACTGCTACAACTCTACTTTTCATATGTCAATCAAAATGTCTCCCTTCTTGGCACTTTATGGGTATGAAGCACCCAACTTTGCAGATTTGGTGTTTGGTGACAGCAAAGCACCTTTAGCCAAGGATTTGTTGCAGCATAGTCAAGACATAATGAGATCCTTGAAGGATAATTTGCAGATTGCACAAAATCAGCAGAAGTTGTATGCTGATCAGAGGCGGGTAGAGCGTTCTTTTGAAGTTGGGGATATGGTCTATCTCCGTTTACAACCTTATAGACAGTCTACTCTCAAGAAGAGTGGAGCTGAGAAGCTCAAACCTCGCTTCTATGGGCCATTTAGGGTCATTAGAAAGGTTGGGGCTGTAGCTTATGAATTAGAGCTACCTTTAGATAGCAGAGTGCATAACGTCTTCCACGTGTCTCGCCTCAAGAAGGCACTTGGACACAATGTGGTTGCTTCTTCACAGTTGCCACTGTTGGACGAAGAAGGACAGTTGGTTCTAGTTCCCGAGGAGATACTTGATGTCAGAGAACGTCCCTTGAGGAATAGAACTATCAGAGAATGTTTGGTAAAGTGGAAGAACCTGCCTATGGAGGATGCAACTTGGGAAAGTGATGAGATATTGCAGCATCCTAGTTTACGATTGCTTGAGGACAAGCAATCTTGGGGAGGGCGGACTGTAATGTCCCCTTTTCAAGCTTGACATTTCCAGTGACCGTTAGCCTTTCTTTGGGAACCCGAAGGCTAGTCGGAAGTTAAAATTAGGGTTTCCTAATTTTGAGGAGGTCATTGCTCAGAGATGGTGGATTAAATGGTGGATTCCTTCTGGGTTTTCAGAGGGCTTCGCAGTGGTATGATCATCTCGGCATTCAGAGCACTTTTTAAAATTTACTATTTTTAGTAAATTCTATTTTTGGCAACTTTCCAGATGAGCTCAGGTTGGTTGACTCCCGGCTTCAGATTGATCAGTTGACTTCATCAGTATTGGCTTCAGGGCACTCTCAGAGAAATAAGTTAAGTCATTTAAATTAAAAAGTCACGTTTAAATGTTATATTTTAACGTTGACCCCTTGGCTTAGACTTAATGACTTAATGTCATTTTAAAAAGTGGGTCTTGAGGGTGGCGCCCTCATTAAGAAATGTTTTAATTATTTCCTAAGTCAAAGCAAGATGATGAGGGGCGCATAATTCAAAGTTTGATATTTAATTAAAATGTCAAATCTGGAGCCTTGAAGAGAAAGTACGCCCTCTTGAGGAGATTAGAGTTTTTGACCTAAAAGCTGATTTTAGGGTTTCGTGAAGTCAAAACGAAACTTATAAAAAGGAGGCTTGTGCATCATTTTGGGGATCTTGGAAAAATACACCGTTATGCTGCCGGATTGACTCTGGATCACTTCGAGGCATGAAGACCTCCTAGCATTGGGCATCTCTTCTCGTTTGTAAGACAACGACTAGTGATGATTGTTAGTCTAGTTGTGAGTACTTTGGAGTTCATGCATTGTAATCAACATTCATCTGTTTAGGATCAGATTTGGCATGTTAGAGATTTCTGTTTTCTGTATTTTGCTTTAGCAGATTTGTGTGTTCATTTATAAATCAAAAAAGACAAAACATTTCATTGTGGGTATTGGTTATTTCCATTCTTTTAGGCTAGGCGCCCTCATGTGTCAATTTGTAGATTTTTCTTTGAAGAATCTGATTTTATAAAGCAAATCGCCTTTCTCAGCTGTGGCCGTACTTTTCATTACCTTGGGATTTGTGCATTAAAAATCAGTTGCAATTTAAGTATGTTTTGAGGTCTTGAATTGAGCGCCTTCCTTCTATTAGCCATTTGCAATTGACATCAAGCTGTTTGAATGAGAATCGAGAGAGTTCCGAGCATTTTATTGGACCCTATGATGCTGGTTATATTTTGAAAGTGCAGGTTTGAAACAACAGTTTGGAAAAATCTGCAACTCCTCTATTGATCGGTGATAATAAGTCCTTAAAGAGCATTGAGAGACTTCAGTGAAGATTGCCTAAGTCTGGCGAACGAGGTTGGATCTATACATTGTCATTTTAAGTTTATATTTACATTCAACATCTCAATTCACGAATATTGTACAAATTCCTTCTTTATGCTGATTGGCACTGTAAGCAAGATTTCGTTTAAGTTTGTAAACTGGCAGTAGTACTGACCAGTATTCATTAATATTGCTTTGTCATGAATTGTAAACTCATTCTTACTATCAACATTAGTTGTAATAGTTATAGCTCCGCCCTATGGTAGCTACTTTCCCGTCTTGGGTCAGCAAGAACATTCTGGGTGTTGAGTAGTTTTAGTATTCAACATTTCCTTCAAGTTTGCTTTCAGTATTAGTTTGAAATAGTATAACTCTGCCCTATGGTAGCTACTTCCCATTCTGGGTGAGCAAGCACATTCTGGGTGTTGAGTAGTTTCATTATTCAGCATTTCATTTCAAGCTTTGCTTTCTGTAATCACTCCGTCATATGGTCGCCCCTCACTCCGCCTTGGATTGGGTAGCACATACTTGACGTTGAGTTCCCTTATGTATCTTGAGTTTACTTTCTTGCACGTTTCGGTTTATCCATCTAACCTTAATGGGTGCACTTGCTTGAATGTTGTAATCTGTTAATTGAAAAAAAAACGAAAAAAATTTGGCTCAGAATATTTCATAATATTGCTTAATTGCTCAATTGGTATTTCTACAGAGTAAGCTTGCATAAAGTTGGGATCCTTTTCCTATGAAAAGAGGTTGAATTTATAGATTCCTGAAAACACATTTGTGATGTGGCAGCACAACAAAGGTCTGGATTTGATCTTGAGGATTGAATGGTGAAGGATGAAGAAGCCTGAGATGATTATGGAGATTGTTCCTCCCCAAAAAAACATTTAGCCAGAGGATAGGAATGATCAATGGAGAAAGATGAAGAAGTTTGTCTGCAAATTTGTCTCCAATTTGTCTCCAAATTTACCCGTGAAGGTTGAGATGAATTAAATTAGATGTTTCATATCTAATTTGGTAGGTGAACATTTTGAGTGAAAAGAGGAAATAGTTGTAGAATATATTTCAATTGAATATTTAGATTTACTCATTCTAGGAAAAGAAGATATTTAATTTAATAAAACAAACTATAGAAGTCTATGTTTATTAAATAAATAGGGAAGAAATATAATAATTAAATAAAACAAAGTATGTGAACTTGTTTATTTAATTTATATGGAATGATGTGATTAAGATGGAAGATAATTATAGAAGAATTCAATAATAATAATTAAATAAAACAAAGTATTAATCTGTTTATTTAATTAAGAAGAAATAATATAATAAAGATAGAAGAATTAGAAGTGAACTATATAAATAAATATTTCTATTTATTTAATGGTAGAGGAATTGAAGGTGTCAATTAATCAAATAAATTGTATTTAATTAATTAGATTATCCAGACCATTTTAGGTGTATATAGAGGTTAATCCACAATTTATACTTTGTTAAAAGTATGAAGAAAAAGGGGAATGCACATGCATTTAGGCACACTTCCTAGAGCTCACTGCTCAAAATAGGAGGGATCACTACCTTACAAAAGATTTAGATCACAATAAAAAGATTGAATTGAGAAGATAGCATCTACAAATTCCTGAGTACAATTTCAGTTAAGCTCATAGATTAGATTCTGGACCTTCTGTCTGATTCTGAACATCACTCTGCTCCGCCTTAATTCGCTTCACAAAAATCCTCTTCTGCACACATGAAAACCAATCAACTACTCTTTTGATATTCACACACACATCAACACATATAGAACACCACACACATCTCTTCAAAATGAATTAATTCATCTCTTATATATATCCGCTATCAAATATTTAGTCACTTCATGTTAGCTTCACCAAAATAAAAATATTTTCCAATAGTCGGCTCAATCCACATTTAATATTTGATGTGTACCCATCAAAGTAGGCCACGACATAGCTAGGACCCAAAATAAAATCTTCAAGCATAGGATACCTTAATTAATTATACCTTGAATATCCGCGATATGCCATATTGACTAAGTCGGTCACCGTGAGCTAATAAACAAAAAATCATCCTGCCGGATCTCCTAAATTATACACCGATTAATGCAACATCACAAAACTTAGCAATAAGATAATATAGATAATTAAAAACCTTCCTCGAGATCCAAAACTCAAAATGATAATCCGGTGAAGCATACTAATCGACATACTAACTAGATACCTTGTTCTTCATTCTCTCTACCGATAATACTCTGTTCTTTACTCTGCCTGCCAGTATGAACAAATCTTGATCTGTGGATCCAAATAATGACTTAGGTTGCCATCAATGACACCACTAGAAGAAATATTCCAATAGATACATCCACAACAAGTGCAACAACCTTTTTACACATAACACTTTCCATCAGTCCATCCAGAGTGTGCAAACACATACAAAAACTCTGAAACTCATCTTCCGGAACATCAAACCATGAAAATCTCTGCTAGAATCTAGAGAAAATTATTACAAGACATATTCCAGATCTGCAAGACCTGAAACAAATTATCAGAGGAATGCGAAGCAAAAACATTTCTCCTAGTCCATAGAAAAGCAACTCTGCCAAACCAGTTCACACTTTGGTGAACACAACTTTCACATTCCATCAAACCAGAAGCTACAAATCAGGATATGACACCGAAAGATCCACAAAAACAACCCTTTAGATTTGCACAAGCATAGGATCAACACAAAATAAATGCGGAGCACATACCAAAGCACATTTTGAACACATACACACTTCTGACTTCACTCTATTAATTTTCTCAAAAACACTTGGTAACTCATCATTTCAGCACATATACAACATCATAAGGAAAGATCCATGTACTCACAACATCTCGACAACATCTCAACTATACATACAAAATATGCAACATTTTAAACTGTGTTGACATCAATGACAACATTAATGACAACACTGGTCACCAAAACTTGCTCATACTTGCAAGACTTGGCATTTTGGGCCAAGCAAAGAAATACACAAAAACCAAGGTTGTTAGATGTGGTGCAAGAGATGAGAGGAATTACTATGGTAAAAAAATTGAAGGCCACATCTCCTTTAGAAGCTACAACCATGACAATGCACTCTGCCATATTTACTCAAGCTGCTATTAATGAAATGGAAAATAAATTGAAAAAATATGAAAAGGAACATAAATTCTTAAATAATGAAGTAAATAAAATTTTCACAGAAAATATAATATTGAAAGAGCAATTGAAAGGAGCAGGGCCCTCATAGAGTAAAGAAATAATATTGAATCAACCTCCTACTACCCAATCAACCATTATAGATAGTGCATCCTCTAAACAAATGAATGTACTAAGACAAGAGATCGAAGAGTTGAAAAAATCCAATAATGAAACCAAGGAGGGAGTGAGGGACCAAATCATCATCAATGTCTTGAAAAAAATATTGGATCACAGGATCAAAATGATTGAGGAGAAATTGGAAAGTGTGTATGATTGCTACACTTCACTATCCCAAGTGATTGACCAGATGAAATCCCATGTACTTATACTGGATCCTCTTTTCAAGAAGTGGCAGCCAATTCATCATACCTTGGTGACTTTATGCAAGGCATTACAGAGAAGTATGAAAGCTCCTTCAGCTTTGAAACCAACTGAGGATATGGTTAAGATAGTTATATATGAATCTCAGTATATAAATGGAGATGATCAAAAGATCAAAACAAGGGTGGAATTATTTCATACATTGAAGAAGTGGTTAGTGCCAAGGATTTAAAGGATGATGACCATTTGAAAAATCTCAGTAAATGTAGAAAGGAATTTGGAAAAATTGCTCCTGATTGCATTGCTCATGTACAAAAGGATGGTGAGTTGAATGTCCACAACCTAAATTTGATCATGGATGGAATAATAGCCTTGGATACCAGATATTCTAAATTCATTATAGATGGCAGAGGGTTACTCGACAATAGATGGAGGAATCACCTAACAAATATATCAAAGATTCAAGAATACAAATGGCCTCATGACTACACAGTATACCAATGGGAGAAAGTATTTGGATCCTCCAAAAGAATAGGGCCTTGAAGATGTTGCAGTGGAAGAATTGAGCCTTCAAACACTCTACCATGGAGAGGGGGACTTTTCTAGATCGGGATAATCACGGGTCTCCTATGTTGATTAACGCACTACAATTGTTGCAAGATTCCAATAAGTATTGTCTACTTTCTCTATTTTCTCTTAGTTATGTTTTAAGAAAAACTAATGTTTATTTTATACGAAGAAGCATGAATTTTGAAAAGATGCCATATTTTGTAATGGTCTAAAGCTTGTTGCTTTTCTTATAAAGAGAAACCAAGATCAAATTTTGATATCATCATCATAGGCATTTATAGAAACATATATGAGGAGACTTCTGTTATATTGCAATATCTATTTTCAAAGCAATCATTGCAGAAGAAGATTTAATTTGGTGCTCAAATCATGTTCTCAATTATTTGTTGATAATATTTTTTATGATCGTATGGTTGTCTCTAGTTTAATATTTCCTTGTTATTCAAATTAAGTATATCAAGTATATGTTTAATTTGTCAATACACACTTGTTGTCATTATGTGATTTCTTTTAATTGGTTCCTTCAAGTAAGGATTAAATCTATTTGGGTGCAACCAAAATAGTGGTTTACAATTTATTTGAGGAAGGAAAAAATATTTTCCATCGGTTGTGCAATTTTAAGTGGTTCACTCGAACTATAGGGTTCGATCGAATTGCTTTTAGGGTTCGCTCGAACCCCATAGTCTAAGTGAACACCCCTTCAATGCTGGAAAATTATTTTATAATAAAATACTAGGGTTTGAGTGAAGGTGGGTTCACTTGAACCCTTGAATTAGGGTTTTTTATTAATAAAATATTTCACTATAAATCACTTTCGACTGCCATTTTCATGAGTTGTGTTGCAGCGGTGAACCCACATCTGAACCTCCTCCAGGAGAACTCTGGCTTTGCAAGGTGATGAGCATCACCCTCTCCATTGTGATGACTTCTAGGTTGGTTAATGCTTTCACATTTTGCATAAATTTTGCAAAATCAATTGTATTTGCTTGAAATTTTCTAAACCATTTTCAACAAATCCATTTTATGTATATCTTTCAATCATGGCATTCACTGTATATTTTCCCATCTTTTGTAAATCCATTTTTTTGCATATCTTTCAATCATGGCGTTCATTGTATAGAGAACACAAGACCTCTTCTATTTTTCCCATTTTCTGCATATGATTCAAGACCTCTCAATGTTTGACAAAATTCCACCAAAAATATGATCTCCTGACAATCAAAAATAGGAACTGTGACCATGATGAACCCACTAATTACAACTAGCTTGAAACCCAACTTCAAGTTTCTACATTTTTCCTGGGGACTTTTGATGAAATCCTTGATTTGATGATGTGTTGGACCGCTGGTCATTCACATATGAGTCCTTACTTAAGCCACAATCTAATTACTTCTTCTATTTTGATAACTTTCTCTTTATTGTATCAATTTTCCTTAGGGTTTTAGGTTATACATCTTGATCAACTTAGCTACATTATAGCTGCTCCACCAACCTTCATGAATAGTATTGAAAATTACATCAAAAGCTTAAAAAAATTAGAAAAACATACCCTTGAATCATCCACAAACAACAAATAGGAGTTTCCCATTAAAAGGTGCACCTCCTTTAAATTGCCTATTCTTCATGTTTTGTGCATGCCACTTAACACTTAACAATCACTTGCACATACAATATCATATAAAATCATATTGAATTGGTGAATTCCCTAATGTAAGAAATACAAAATCATATTGAATTGGTGATATCCTTATAGTTCATATGATTCTCCATAACAACCTTATGTATCAATCCATAAACATTGCATTATAATGACCATTAAAAAATTGAATTAATTTTTTTAGTAACACCCTAGAGAAGATTAATAAGGATGTGCATGTAAGAACCTAAGGTACAAGAATTTTTAACTAACATAAAAAGCTATTGTATGGGTCTCTATAAAAATATGTAATTTTAAGTTTATGTGCTTGAATACATACATTCTTATTATTTTTCAATTCATTGAACCCTATTAAATAAAAACCATAACATTTTATAATAGCATGAGAACACATGGAACCTAAAATCTATACCATCTCACATCTATGTTGATAGATAATAATACTTAAATGGAGTTCAAATGAATCAATCATTCCTCTACCTTAGTTAAATTTATAAATCAAATAGATTTATATCCTTAAAGATCAATAGTTTATTTCCAAATTAGCTTATATTACTTACCTTTTCATACAAATAGAAAAGGATATTTTCTATACCCTAGTGGGAAAGCATACAATATTAGGACGTGTTAAAGTAGAATGAGGTTAGGATAATTTTACTTTGTAATTTCCATTAAAAATATACCAATTATAGAATGGGGCTTGGATAAGGTTACCTTCCAACTTCTAGGAAAAATTATGCCAATAACTTATGGACTATAGGTTGGTTCTCTTGATGTATTTGACAAATATTTTAGATCTCTAATAAGCCACTATATATTTCATAGATCTTTTGAGCTCTTTAAGCTCCTTCATGCATGTGCATGGTCATTTTTGATTTTTTATATGACAATATACATACAAACCACATAGAATAAACCACACAACCTAATAGACTTGCATGAATTAACTACTTATGAATTCCTTATAATCATGAGACCTCTAGATGGTTGTTTTATTAAATTTCTTTATCTTAATTTGAATATTTGTCCTATTCATCAATCATATGGACCCTACAGTTAAAAAATAAAATAAAAATCATTTGATTACTATATGCCCTATTCATTTTTATGCCAATACATCATACACCATTTGATTACTTAGAGAACCTATTCCCATTGCTACTTGGAACATTTTTTGTTTTTCTTCTATCTTGGCTTTATGTTACCATGTTCTTAGTTAAATATAAATTGGATAATGCAAAGACACCTTTAAATAGTCCAGTACATGTTTCAATACAAGTACTTTGAACATATGTTATAAATTTTTATGTCACTTAAATTCCTTGTATTGTGTATTAGTTCTACTTTCTAGCCTTATATTTATGTTATCTTTGGTGTGATCCTCCTTGCTCCTTCATCTATAATTTATATGTTGTGTGTGCTTACGTTTTAAACACCTTAATTAGTCATGTTTGTTATGTTTTATATACTTTCTTTTACTTTCTATATTATGATTTATTCAAGTCATTTACATACTTGAGGGGTGAGATATTATATATTATCATTTTTATATTTAGCACTTATGCTTTCTTTATCTATCATATACATTTCACTCTCATATTTTCCTTGATGAATTCTTGATCATCTTAAATATTATTGCTCATAAATTTCATGTTCCCAATTTGGGTATTCATATGATAAGATTCATTCAAATATATTTTATGAGTTTTCATGATCTATGCTACATACGTATGATGTATTATATGTGCGTAGGCTGTGCTTTTATTCTTATTTTCATTATGATTTCTATCTATTTTGATACCATATATAATTTGTCATGTTTAACTACTTATGAGGCATCATATTGCCACTTAATGCTTATCAATTTTCTATGTATGCTCGAGCTCATCCTTATGTTAACTACTACATAAATTATATGAGCCTTATCGCATGATTTACATGTTCATATCATTTTGATGCCTTACTACAAGACACAAATTTGTATATATAAATTACAATCATTTTATGCACCTTTCTTCTCTTGATCTAAGCATATTTGCTATCTTCACCTCATAATTAGACCAACACAAATTCCTTTCCATTGCACCAAACCTCCTTAATGACACAATTAAATAATGTTACTTTGTATGCACTTATTTATGTTCACATTTAGTTCCAAAGAAATGGACCCCTCCTCACCTCTAATATAGGAAGTTTTGTTGAAACTCTAGTGTGGATTGACCAATAAATTTTAAGTAAGGTCAACATGACAGTTTTGTATTTGATAAATTTCTTATCTAATTTTGATATGCCTTTTGATTTTATGAAGTTTAAATATAGTTTTGTTGAACATAGATAACTGCAATTTGTACATACATGTTAGCTGGAAACTTCTATAAGAAATGTGAAACATATTTTATTAAATAGTTCACTAGACCTTATCTCTAATCTATGCGTGCTTTCAAATCTCAAGCTAATTTAGCACTTGTTGGCCCTTGTGATTTACTCATGTGGATCATATATTTAAGATCCTTTTATATATTTAAATGTATAGTTAGAAGTTTTTACATTTTGGTGAAATGAGTTCGTGCATGACTTTGAATTATGTAAATTTAATGATTTATTAATATTTCAAATTGATTTACTTGTTTCACAAACTTGTTTAGTAATTTGTATCTAAGCTACATTAAATATATTGAATGTATGTATGCACTTGAGAACTATTATCTATATATCTAGTGTTCATGTTTAATACATTCTATATCATGTGCACATTTGTAAATTTATTTAGAACTGTTTTAGATTTCTATTCTCTAGATCTAGATATATTAAACCAAGGTCTCATTGCTCCTTTAGGTATGTACATATCATGGAAAATGCACTTGTTCCACCTCCGCAGGAACTATTTGTAAATACTAATAGTGAGGTTAAGAGATTAAGAGATGCATTAACTGATGGTACAGACATAGACATATATGCAGACAATTGCATGTCCATATTACAAAGCTTGAAACAAATAAGAGATAAACTTGGGGATACTAGTGCATTTTCCCCTGATAAAGTAGCTGCTATTCTTTCCCACATGCAAGAAGAAGTACGTGGTGAGGTTCCCTATTCTCAAATAAAATATGTTGTAACAAAAGATATGATTAAAAACTGATGTTTTCTGTTCTATGAAAATAAACGTAAGATGAGGGGATACCAGGTTGCCAAATGTGTGGATGCTGTTATGGACACATTGATCTACCCGTGATTTCTTGCAGCACATGGTCAATATCCAAACAATGACCAACTTCCATTATATTTTGTTCAACAGTTGTATGCTGAGGTCCATTTGTGCCTCAAAGTCAACTACTTGGACATTCCACCATATGTTGGTTAGGGGTGTGGCAGGATAGTTGACAGGCCCACCTATCGTCGAGCAGGTAGACCGACCCCGATGTTTAGGGTAGTGGTTGGCGGTAGGTCTCCTGCTCTCACCCCAACTCTGGCTCCATTAGCAGATCAAGTTGTCATTGCTTCCCAAAAGGAAGCAATTGACAGTGTGGGTGATATTGTAGCTGCAACCACTAGGATATCTACTAATCGTGTGGGTTAGTATTTGATGTCTAGATGTTCATGATCCACATTGCCATTTACAACACAACACAATAGCATGGATCCTTTTACAATGATGGGCATCCCTACACCCACACAACTCAATAGACTTACAGGAGGGTGATCCCACAATAATGGGTTACACTTTATGGCCAAACTTGACATTGAAATCAATATTTTTCACCATATCTTAACTTTCTTACACCTATAACAACTAAACCATTAGGAATTTGAAGATAAAGAAAACTAGTGATCTGTGAGATTTTGTGTGTAGATTCTAATTATATTTTTAAAAAAAATTAAAAATAAATTGTGAATCTTTTTATATAATTTTTAATAACTTATTTTCTCTACTAAACAACATTTTTAAAAAGTGATATTTACTTCAGCCCACATAATGATTTTTAAGAAATGATACAATTCTAATTTTTAAAATACAAATTTGTCACACCAATATCTAGTGCATGGATATTTTTTCATGATTTTTTGTTGCATAATTTTTTAATTAATTTTCCAAGTTAGAGTAATTATAATCTGGACAAAGGTGTACTTCAGACCACATAACTTTTTTTGTATGCATGTGAATTAACATATTTTTTTTTGTTGAAATAAGGACATCAATGCCTAGTGCACATGTAGTTTTTAGATTTTTTTTCTCTATTTTCCTATTTTTTTGTATGTGTGAAACAAAGAACTTAATGTTCATTGAAAAACCTGTATTCACAAGAAATAAAAAATAAATGTAATAATCAAATTAGATGTATTTAAAGTTATACTTGTTGTGAAGCTTATAATAAGGGCTACATACTTACAAACATAAAATTTAAATGAATTCATTTGATCCCCCAAAAGGTAAATCAAAAGTGGTTTTTTATCAGCATTGTGATAGGTGTAGAGGAGACTCCAATATAGGTATGGTTTAAAACTAACGGGGTTCTATCCAAGGGAGTTTGATCTAAGGGGGTTTGATCAAACCCTCTTTAATACAAATCCTTTAAATAGAACCTTTAAAGGATTAAATCATTATATTTTTTAAAAAGATGTGATTTCAAGCAAAAATTAGGATGTCCCAGAAAGTGTAACCCATTATTGTGGCAACATCCAAGAGATATGACACACAAGACTATGCATTGTTTGGCTGAGGACCTCTTAGAGGCATATGCCTTCATTGAATTAGACTATGGGATCTCTATAGACCAAGTTAGAGATCATTTGGCTTTAGGATCTCATTCACATCCTGGATCCCATCATTCTCGTCACTCTCAGCCCAGCACCAGTGCACATCAGGATCCACCTACAAATCATTTGGCTGCTGCATGAACTACTGATCCTTTAGTTGACTCTCAAAGGATGTAGACTTCTATGGGTTTTGTGGATATGTTAATCTGCCTCGATTCATCGCTGATGCCATCTTAGCTGCATAGTCTCCTTAACTCATCATTTCTGGCACGACATGCGACAACTCAGATGGATGTAGATCCTGACGTGTTGACTGAGCATTTGGTTGATTTGGTGGAGATGACCATTATAGAGGAATTATATCATCCGATACCACCTGATGTGCATGTATGTGTGCATATGCATGTTCAATTTTTTTTTTTAATTATTTAAATTTTAGTTTTAACTAGATATTCATGTAATATATATGTATATATATATTGTAGATGGACATACCTCATGTTACTCCTAGCCTTGGTTTAGATTGTGTATGTCAGTGTGACTCTGTGGATGATTCTGTTGCTAGTGGACATGTGAGTTTTAAATTTTAATATATACACATGTATATGTACATGCATACATGTATAGATCTAGATAGATATTTAAAAATACATGTACATTCTTAAATAAATTTTTATAATACATATATTATAATATGTATTTAACACATTGTGCACACAATTTTATCTCCAGAGCTCAACACATCCATCAGAGTAGGGTTCTCATTCAGATGATCGTTCAACTAGGAGTCAACATTCATATTAGGTTGCATTGGATTTATGAGTTGTTTAACATTATATATGACCTAGGCTACATGTTTGATGATCTCTAGTACATGTTTGTTAGGTTGTTGATACATTATTACTTGCATTTGATGATCTAGATAGTACATTTGTTAGATTGTTGATACATTATTATAGGTACATTTGATGATCTCTAGTAAGTTTTCTTATATGATATACATACACATTTGCTTATGTTTATATGTTTATTTTCATTTAATCTGTACGTGCATGTACCTAGATTTTCTTATAATGTTTATGTTCATCTATCTACATGTACATGTGTTTGCTTATGTTTAAATGTTTATACATTAATCTACATGTGTACATGTACATGTTTAGTACACTCAAGAGTGTTTATACAATCTACGTTTATATGTTTATTTTCATTCAATCTACGTGCATGCACCTCTTTGCTTATAACATGTTTATGTTTATATATTGAATCTATCTACATGTACATGTGTTTGCTTATGTTTAAATGCTTATATTAATAGATACATGAGTACATGTACATGTTTACATTCAATAACTTGTTTATACAAATTTTAAATCTATATTTAGAGAACTCATGTGCTCACGTATTTATGATTTATATACGTTTTGAAATACATATTAAATGTGCATTAAATACATTAAATGTATGTAAATAAATAAATCAAATAGATTATAGTTAAACCCTACAATGATGGCTATAAATAAATCAAATAGATTACACTTAAACCCTACAATGATGGTTACAAATAAATCAAATAGATCACACTTAAACCCTACAATGATGGTTACAAATGGGAATACACTCCCTATATGTTTGGTAAATGTACACCAAGGATTCAAATGATTTAATATATTTTTCAAGTGGAATATCATTAGAATATAGTACTTGTTAGAATATTCTATAAACATAATAAGACATGGATGAGATAAGAATTTTAAATAGTAAGATGAGGCCCTAATCAAAAGTACTACAAGTTACAAGACCTAATATGTACTCCATCAAAAGATATACAAGTACAAAAGAACTAGATTCTTTGAAGGTTCTATTTAATTTCTATATAAAGGACAATAATCATCTTTTCACCTTTAAATAGATAGGCATATTAAATAGATATAAACTTTTCAATTGTTGTAACAAGGTTTGCACATTATGTACATAACATAAAATTAAGCATTGAATTCTTGAATCAATTTATAATAACTTTTCTATCTATATATGTACCTTTAAAGCCACAAGGAAATTAAACATGTAATGTTCAATTTAAGTTCATGTAAGGATATAATTGGAATTTAGGCAAAATGATTTTAAAAAACTTCACTAGGTTTCAAACAAGTATTGAAAGCATATATATGAGTTTACATACAAGAAAAAAATGAGAGATGATGCTATAAGTGGAGTTGAAATTTCAAATGAAATCAAAGATTATTGAAGTTAATAATTCCATGAAACAAATATACATATAATTGGACTTTAAACAAAATGATTTTAAAAAACTTCACTAGGTTTCAAACAAGTATTGAAAGCATATATATGAGTTTACATACAAGAAAAAAAATGAGAGATGATGCTATAAGTTGAGTTGAAATTTCAAATGAAATAAAAGATTATTGAACTTAATAATTCCATGAAAAAAATATACATATAATTGGACTTTAAACAAAATTATTTAAAAAACTTCACTAGGTTTCAAAAAAGTATTGAAAGCATATATATGAGTTTACATGCAAGAAAAAAAAGTGAGAGATGATGCTATAATTGGAGTTGAAATTTCAAATGAAATCAAAGATTCTTGAACTTAAGAATTCCATGGAACAAATATACATATAATTGGACTTTAGGAAAAATGATTTTAAAAAACTTCACTAGGTTTCAAACAAGTATTGAAAGCATATATATAAGTTTACATACAAGAAAAAAAATGAGAGATGATGCTATAAGTGGAGTTGACATTTCAAATGAAATCAAAGATTATTGAACTTAATAATTCCATGAAACTAATATACATATAATTGGAATTTAAACAAAATGATTTTAAAAAACTTCGCTAGGTTTCAAACAAGTATTGAAATCATATATATGAGTTTACATGCAAGAAAAAAAAGTGAGAGATGATGCTATAATTGGAGTTGAAATTTAAAATGAAATCAAAGATTCTTGAACTTAATAATTCCATGGAACAAATATACATATAATTGGACTTTAGAAAAAATGATTTTAAAAAACTTCACTAGGTTTCAAACAAGTATTGAAAGCATATATATGAGTTTACATGCAAGCAGAGAAAGTGAGAGATGATGCTATAAGTGGAGTTGAAATTTCAAATAAAATCAAAGATTCTTGAACTTAAGAATTTCATGGAAAAAATATACATATAATTGGACTTTAAACAAAATGATTTTAAAAAACTTCACTAGGTTTCAAACAAGTATTGAAAGCATATATATGAGTTTACATGCAAGCAAAAATAGTGAGAGATGATGCTATAAGTGGAGTTGGAATTTAAAATGAAATCAAAGATTCTTGAACTTAAGGATTCCATGGAACAAATATACATATAATTGGAATTTAGGAAAAATGATTTTAAAAAACTTCACTAGGTTTCAAACAAGTATTGAAAGCATATATATGATTTTACATGCAAGCAAAAAAAGTGAGAGATGATGCTATAAGTGGAGTTGAAATTTCAAATGAAATAAAATATTCTTGAACTTAAGAATTCCATGGAACAAATATACATATAATTGGACATTAGGAAAAATGCTTTTAAAAAACTTCACTAGGTTTCAAACAAGTATTGAAAGCATATATATGAGTTTACATGTAAGAAAAAAAAGTGAGAGATGATGCTATAAGTGGAGTTGAAATTTCAAATGAAATCAAAGATTATTGGACTTAAGAATTCCATGGAACAAATATACATATAATTTGACTTTAGGAAAAATGATTTTAAAAAACTTCACTGGATTTCAAACAAGTATTGAAAGAATATATATGAGTTTACATGCAAGTAAAAAAAGTGAGAGATGATGCTATAAGTGGAGTTGAAATTTCAAATGAAATCAAAGATTCTTGAAATTAATAATTCCATGGAACAAATATACATATAATTGGGCTTTAGGAAAAATGATTTTAAAAAACTTCACTAGGTTTCAAACAAGTATTGAAAACATATATATGAGTTTACATGCAAGCAAAAAAAGTGAGATGATACTATAAGTGGAGTTGAAATTTCAAATGAAATCAAAGATTCATGAACTTAAGAATTCCATGGAACAAATATACATATAATTGGAATTTAGGAAAAATGATTTTAAAAAACTTCGCTAGGTTCACAAATGTAATTGGAAATAGATGATAAGGAATTTAGGCAAAATGGGTTTAAAAAACTTATTGCATATGAGTTTACATGCAAGAAAAAAAAGTGAGAGATGATGAGCTATAAGTGGAGTTGAACTTTCAAATGAAATAAAAAATTCTTGAACAAGAATTCCATGGAACAAACATGTAATTGGAAATATCTACTCAATTTAAGGGCCGCAATGTGTTTCAACCACTAATTTGTGTCCAAACAAATTTAAAATACTTGTCATCAACATACATTATAAGTAACTAAAACAATCCAAAGTTCAAAAAGTTACTATAAGTTCTCACTTGAACATGTATACATGTACAAGTGAACTTGAAAATCATGGATATAATCTAACTCAAACATTCTAGTTTAGCCCACTCTTCAATAACATGTAAAGTTTTGATGATCATCACTATCTAGTTTCCATTTTTTTTGTCCATGTGCATGTGGAACTGCATGAAGATGTAGGGCGATATCAATTATTAGGTGACTATATTGATATACCTTGTTATCAGGTTGATAGTCAACAAAATGAATCCCATGTTGAACAACTTTGATTTTTTTTTAGATATTTCCCTTGCACTACAACAGAACTTGCACAGTAAACATGAACCTGAGGTAAGACATGTGCACGTATATACAACATTTTCGTGTTCAAGGTTTGTACAATATATATATTTAATGTTTTTAAGGTAATACATACATGCACACAATGTATATATATAAATTTAAATTCAAACTAACATGTGGAAAATAACATTCCATAGCTTGTTTTAGGTTGTGTTAGCTTATTCCTCTCTTCTATACAACACAATAGATAATAGCTAACACCTTCTATGTTTCCAGGCTCTGCTATGACTGCAAAAACATCTCCTGTACACCAAATTTATATAAAAAAATTCTAAAAAAATTAGAAATGTCTCTAGACTTTAAAGATCATTAAATTTATATATTATAATATTTAAATTATTGAAAACTTACACATGTACCTTTTCTAACCAATCCTGAAATATGGTCATAATCAATTGAAATATAAGGAATGTCTTGAAATATTTCTTCCTTATTTTCATCGTATGTTTCTGAAATGAATAGTGGCACCATATCCCATTTACTAACATATCCAAGTTCTTGGTTGTTGCATGCACGATATTTTTCTGCAATGCACTCAGTGCAAAAATAAGAGTAATCCCTCGTGTATAATGTCCATCTAGGGTGACTATCTGAACTCATAACACAGTGAAAAGATCTTGTTTTGTCTACCCTCTTGCATCCATGCATTGATATTTTATCCACACCAAGATACATGTACAAAACAAACTTATGTGAACAAACATGTATATATATATTTTAAATTTAAATAAATTAATTTTTTTGAAAATGTAATTTATACATGCCCAATATCTCCCAAAACACTCTATGTGGAATGTTTCGGTTTGTTCTTGAAGATGTGTTGACCTCATTTGATGCAAAGTGTTTCTTACACCATTCAACAACATCATGTGCATCATCTATACGATCTCCCGAATAACTCATTTGATGCTTTCTTAAAGCATGTTTGATGCAAGTTCCTGCACCATCATGCTCACCCTTTCCATGCCCACTCTCAAAGAAACTACAAACATGTGGTATATTGTAAATTTTATGATAACTAGATAGTGCAAAAAATGGCCCTGATGATTTGAATTGTGTTGCACATCCATCTGACCATACAAAATGCTTTTTTGCTTCTCAAATTCTCAATTTTTTTTGTAAAGAAATGTTGTACAAAAAGTGTGTCATGCTCTTTATCATCACTAATATAAAAGTGATATTCTTTCTTAATCGATTGTTGTTCATCTGTACTCTCAACACCATCCAATTCCGATTGTGCATATCAATAACACACATGAACCATAATAGTGATCTACTTTGAAAAGTAATATTATAATTGAATCTCTTTTTGATGTACAAAAGAGTAATTTTCTGCAAAGTCAACTACTGATAGAACTGTTCCAAGTGGGAAATTATCTCTTAATGTTTGAAATTTTTGTGCTTACCACTTAGCAAAAAAGGAATGTTGTGTGTATGGTTGTATCAATTTTTAGAAAATCTTTCATAAATTTTCCAATAGGAATCTCCTCTTCTACATAGTTTAACCTTGTGGATTCTTTCCAAAATTTGTTTGAAACTTTACGTAATTGTAACTCTTGCAATTTACTATCTTTGTTAGGTTAGTATCTTTTTTTCTTGAAGGAAATTTAGCCAAATTTCCACATGTTTCACAAATCCCTTTTATGTAGTTTATTTGAGGTCAATTTTCATGATCACATAACATATCCTTTATGAACAAACTTACCTATTTAGGAGGTTCATTTTGAAAACCATAACTCTCTTCTCTAATCTTTTGAAACACCTGATAGTAGAGATCAAATTCAATATGATAATGACAAAAAGTTTCAAAAAACTTGTTTATCTTCATATAATATGACTTAAACCTTTCGAACATTGTTTTCCTAATCTTTATATGAGGATACTTATTACAAAAGTTCATATACATCTCAAGTTGTGCTATTTATAGCCAATGTTTAACAATATTTTCATAAATATTAGGCCCAATCCTGTGTCTCACAACATCTCTATTATTTGATGATGGATGGGTTTGTTCATTCCAAAAACTTGAGATCAAGTTCCTAACAACATCTTCAATCCTATCAGAATGGGGAGCTCTACACATAATTGCCCAATTTCCTTCTGAACTATCATCCAAAACATTTCTCCTTTTCTCATATTTTATTAGTGTGGTTCTTGATATATCTTTATTTAAAATAGATGTCAACATGACCCTTCTTGTAGTGGCCTTATCCACTGATCAAGATCCTTTCCCAATGGAATCTAAACCCTTTTTAACATTTTCAACAATATTTTTTTGTAATCTCAAGTGTTTCTTCTCATTTGATGCCGAATGTACACCCAAAAATTGTAATGACTCTTTTAGCTCATTATGGAGAAGTAAACGTGATAAAAATTGGTTTTTTCAAGTGTTTCAAGACGATTGAAATGATAATTGATTATTCCATTTATAGATTTAGTCATTGACCTCTTAGTCCTATTTGTAGGTTGGATGGCATAACATTTCAGTTGCTCCATATCCATTTCAAGTAAATGATCTAAATTTCTATAAGAAATTTATTTCCTCACCTTTTTTGCTAGTTTTATATGCTCATCCGTAACAGTAGAAGGAAGTGATCCTGACCCCTCTCCAACATGCATTGTTTGAAATTGGGCTTCCTCCCTATCTTCAAGGTCCATGTGTTCTTCAGCCACAAAATCTAGATTTGGCTCAACTTCTACTTGAAAACTTCCTACTTGTTGAGCCCTTTCTACATGTCACAAAATATTGTGCAAAGAAAGTGAGAGATGATATATATAAGTGGATTTAAACATATGAAATCAAATGAAATCAATGATTCTTGAACTTAAGAATTCCATGGAACAAATTCATTTGAAAATAGATGATAAACAATTTTTAGGCTTCAAATGAGTTTAAAACTTCACCAGGTCAAGACCAAGTATTGCATATGAGTTTACATGTGCAAGCCAAGAAAGTGAGAGATGGTGCTATATTAAGTGTGTTGAAAAGAGGAACTACAGTTATGCTTTGGTGTTTTCATTGATGGCAACCCTAGTTGATGACAGATCCACATGACACCATTTGCTCCTACTGATAGTCAGATTGAAGTCAGCCAGGATGAATAGAGTATCTGATAGATTGGTGTTGAATGATTCACATATAGATTTCTAGGTTTTACTTTGAGTTGTGGATCTCACAAGAAGTTAATTAGTATATTTCTTATGCTATCTAGAAATCTTAGAGCCTTGTACCAAGCTTTGTGTAAGTTTGGAGATCCAGTTGGTAACTTTCTGTTTATCTTTGTGGTTGTTCATTATGTTTTGGGTCCAAGCTAAGTTGTAGCCGATCATTGTGGATGTGCATTGAATTTTGTTTATGATTTGAACTGACAAGTTGCAAATATTTCTAAGTTTTATTGGAGCTGACTTGTAGCGATTAAATCCTTAGTCGTGGATATATATAGATGATCAATTATATTTTTTGGATATATGTGTGGTGTATTGATGTGTGTTACGAATATTTGAAGAGTGTTAGAGTGATATCATACGCAGTTTCACTTGTGCATAAAAATATTGTGGTGCGAAATAGAGCAAAGCAAAGCAAAGCAAAAGTTTAATATCAGTCAAAAGGACATAAGATCATCATCAGAGCCTAACTAGAACTATAATCAAGCATCTGTAGATGCTAATATTTCAATTCATTTTCTTGGATCTAATCCAAATCTTTGTAAGGCAATGATCCTTCCTATTTTGAGCAGTGAGCTCTAGGCAGTGTGCCTGAATGCAAGTGCATTCCCATTTTGTAATTTCTCTTTTGGGTATACTCAGAACTTATTGTGGATTGGCCATCCATTGTGGTTTTTCCCCTAATAGGGTTTCCACATAAAAATCCTTTTTTTTTTATCATTGTTTGCTTTCTGTTTTTGCATATTACTTTTGGTTGAATGATCTGAGTGGATTAAAGATTAGAATAATAAAGTTAGTTTTTATAGAACACTAATTCCCCCCCCTCTGAGTGTTGCTTGTTTCCAACAAAGTGGAGTATCTAAATTTTTTCAAATGAAATAAAAGATTCTTCAACTTAAGAAATTCATGGAACAAATGCAATGGGAAATAGATGATAAGAAATTTTTACGCTTGAAATAAGTTTAAAATTTCACTTAGAGGTCAAGAACAAGTATTGCATATGAGTTTACATACATGCAAGCCAAAAAAGTGAGAGATGATGCTATAAGTGGAGTATCTAAATTTTTTCAAATGAAATCAAATATTCTTGAACTTAAGAATTCCATGGAACAAATATAATTGGAAATAGATGTTAAGCAATTTTTAGGCTTGAAATGAGTTTAAAACTTCACTTAGAGGTCAAGAACAAGTTTTGCATATGAGTTTACATATATGCAAGCCAAACAAGTGAGAGATGATGCTATAAATGGAGTATCTAACATTTTTCAAATGAAATCAAAGATTCTTGAACTTAAGAATTCCATGGAATAAATGCAATTGGAAATAGATGATAAACAATTTTTAGGCTTGAAATGAGTTTAAAACTTCACTTGGAGCTCAAGAAAAAGTATTGCATATGAGTTTACATGTGCAAGCCAAGAGAGTGAGAGATAATGCTATAAGTCTAGAGTATCTAATTTTTTTCAAATGAAATCAAGGATTCTTGAACTTAAGAATTCCATGGAACAAATGCAATTGGAAATACATGATAAGCAATTTTTAGGCTTGAAATGAGTTTAAAAATTCACTTAGACGTCAAGAACATGTATTGCATACAAGTTTACATGTGCAAGCCAAAAAAGTGAGATGATGCACTATAAGTGGAGTATCTAACTTTTTTCATTTGAATGAAATCAAAGATTCTTGAACTTAAGAATTCCATGGAACAAATGGGTTATTCCATCTCTTCAATGAAATATGCAAATAAAAAAATGCAAATTATAAAATGTTCCTAGACAATTGGGCTTTGTGGACTCAATTCATCTCTCAGATAATTCTCTAGATCAATATTCATTATGTGAAATCAAAATGTAGACCTTTGGTACTTTTGAAACTCTTATTCCATTCTTCCTAAAGGTTCATAAAGATCCTAAGTTTACTTATAGCATCATATGGTAGTTTGTGAGAACATCATATGCAAGTAAAGAGAAGAATAGATGCACAACATGGAAGGTGTGGCAATGTGTGGCAAGAGGCCGATGGAAGGGTTGAGATTTTGAGGAAAAATCCCAAGAGAACCCTCGTAGAGAGAAAGAGGACATGAGAAGAGAAATTAGGTGCGCCATAGTGAAGTGCTGAGTGTTAGGTGGCATCAAACTCCGGTTGAGGGTGAGTAGCAGGTAAATAAAAAAGGAGCAATTGTAAGGGAAATATAAGCAAAGTATAGTGGATATGTATGGTTTGAAGAAGCCCATCCAAAATTAAGATTGGAGATATAAGCTAGATATTGGAACATAACAGAGCACAAAAAATTTTAGGTATAAAGACTTGTGATAGATGAGATTAAATTTTAGCATGGTGTGAGAGTGTCCTTTAATTGTCAAACATAACACCTTTTGTTTCTAGATGTTCTAAAAAATTGATTTTGAATAAACATTATTTTGTGCAATTTAATTATTTGGAAGGCTTTGTCTTTGTAAACTAGGTATTGGTTTGAGGTTTTGGAAAGCAGAGGTTTCTCTTTGCGTCATACCAATGGGAGTTTGTGCAATGAATAAAGAATGCATTTAATCATCTAAATAATGTGAGGAATTATTGTATGTAAACCACCTATGATAGCTTAAAGTTCTCACATTCCTATTGATCCTTGAGGAAAAAAAGCCTCAATTGTGGAGATATTAAAAACCTATATAGCATGAACCACATAGATTCTAAACCAAGTGCCAAAATCCTTATTTGTGTCCATAATCCTATAGTACAACCTTAAGGATTCAATAGGCATATGTTTGGAAAAGCCTAATCTTCTAATGGTTCAAGAAGGCTCTTACTAACTTGGGATTGAGATAATTTATATCTTCACTATTAGTTGAAATCCAACTAGTGCAATTATAAATAACTAACATGACATTTCATCCTTGTAAAGTTAGAAGTAAAAATTATATTCTTATTTCTATCGCATTAATATTTTGTAGTGATTTCAATTGTAAGTTCTCAAGTATACATGAAAATTCTTCTCAATTTGCATAGATAACTTATGAGCCTATAGACACCAAGAAGAATTGTAGCTTAGAACATCACTAGGATCTCCTAAGTTCATAATTTTATGGGAGAGGAGTAACACCCATAGGATATGACTTTGTTAGCTCCTACTTGTTCCTAGTATTTCATGGATAAGTGTATTTTCTAGTATAGGCATTTTAATTGAATGGAAGACAGTTTGTGGAAATAACCATCTTTTCTTGAGCAATATTCCACTCAATCATGAACACACTTGGAGGTGTGAATGTTGAAGGAGCTTGGACTATGGAAGAAAAATATATAAAACCACTACATTCCACACACAAATCTTATACACAGTCTTCTAAGGTTTTTAAATAAAATGATTCAATATAAAGCACATGTAGAATTCTACCAATGTCATTTAAGTTTTATAAATTAATTGAAGAAAACATAACATGTAAATTATTTTGACAACTCACAAAATATGAGAAATTTTTAAAAAATTATTTAAAATAAAAACTTTCGAACTCTTTGTATGTAAATGCACTTGTTAATTTTAAGCCCCCTAAGTGTATGAAAATGAAATAAGATAGATAAGTTAGGAAAGAAAATATGCATACCTTGTTTCTTTCTATGATAGTTTGCCAAATTTTGTTCGCACTTCTTTTGTTGTTGTTCTTTTGAATAATTTTGTTTGCTCTTATTTGTTCTTGTTCTTTTACAAGTCATTTTCTTACTCTACCAAAAAATGACTTCACAAATCCTCTAGACCAAAAGATGACTTCAAAAATCCTCTACAAATCCTAAAATCTCCAAAATATCCTTTGATGGAAGATGACTTCACAAATCCAAAATATCCAAAAATCTTCAAAATATCCCTTGATGGAAGATGATTTCACAAATCCTCTAGACCAAAAGATGACTTCACAAATCCAAAATTTCCAAAATCTCCAAAATCTCACTTGATCCTAATAAAAATGCGAATTAATCTTCCAATGTTGATATTGAAAAAATAAACACATATTTATAGGCATATGTAATTATAAAAAAAACATAATATTAATCGAGTTGACCAAGGGTTCAATCAGACATTGGCCAATGATTCACATGAACTAGTCCAACCAAATTTTTTAAATATTATTTTCAATGGGTTTGATCGAACCTATGTTTGAGTGAACCAATATTCGAGCGAACAATTTTAGGGCGTTCGATCGAACACAGGTTCGCTCAAACCCCCCTTTTCCCCCTTTCTTCCCCTCTTCTACCAAATATCTTTAGAAAATTTCCTTTCAAAGCTCGGGTTGAGGATGAAAATGGAGGAGACTTCACATACCCAACTAGATGATGGTAGTCCTCAGAATGAGCTATCCATTGAATATAATTTTAATATGTTTTTGTTTTATTATGTATTTTTTTAGTTTGATTAAACATAGGTTTTTCACCGAAAATCAATATCTCTATTCTATACATGTGGAAAAATAGTAGATTTCAAACAAAAAAAAATTGAAAAATATCAGTGCACTAGATATTGATGTCTCTGATCCAACAAAAAAAAAATCAATACATACAAAAAAAGTTATGCTTTAGCTAGTGAATCATGTCTAAATTGTAACTGGTTTGACTTTGAAACTTAATTAAGAAAAAAAAAATCAACAAAATGTTATGAAACCAATTCCATGCACTAGATATCATAGTTATGAATCTAAATTTGAAAAAAATAGAATTTTATCCTTCATAGAAAAAAAGTTATATGTTAGCTAGTGACGTCACTCTTTAAAAATGGTGTTTACTATTAAAAACTAGTTTTCGAAGGAGATGGAAAAAGAAGTGCAATCCGATTCCAAAAAAATTGATTTTTTTTTATTTAGAATCTACAGACAAAATGTCACAAATCACTAGTTTGTTTCATCTTCAAATTCCTCATGGTTTAGCCCCTATAGGTGCCTGAAAGTGAAGATTTAGTGAAACAAATTTAGTTCAATGTCTAGTTTGGCCAAAAATTGTAAACCAGCATTGTGGGATCAACCCTCTAAATAAATCACAGTATCCCTAGAAGTCTTATTTGGATCAATAATAAGAACCATATAATTGCATCATCGCACATCTATGCAAGCCATAGACTCTCACTATGCCAAATAATTAGACTTGCAGCCAAAAGTAAGACACATATATCACCCACATCTTGACCCCATTGCCCAATAGGAATAGGAACTGATTGATTTCACTTAAAATATTATTTCACAACACCTCATTCACATATTTCTAGTTTTTAGTGTTAGTTAGACCTAAGAGATCATTTATTTGTTTGTGATGAGGAGGCTTAGTTCAACTAATGTTAAGATATCTATATGCATTATTAAATCACAGATGTTCATTATTGATATTCAAATTGCTGATTACATTGCATTGCACATCTTTCAAACTCAAAGAATTACTTCACATTGCATAACTAATAACTAGATACTAACAGATGACAAAATGAAAAAAAATGTAGAATAAGAGACAAAAACTATTTTTTTTAATTGAAAAGAATATCCATAGAAATAGAGTTATAGAGAGAAAATAAAATAGAGAGGTTAACTAATGAATTGTAAAAAATAGATTTTTGTAGTTTATATTCAAATTGCCGATTACATTGCATTGCACATCTTTCAAACTCAAAGCATTGCTTCACATTGCATAACTAATAACTAGATGCTGATAGATGACAAAATTTCAATTACAATATAGTTTCTACAAAGTCAACCTAAGCAGTTATACTTCACATTGCATAACTGATAACTAGGAGCAGCTACCAATTGCATTTGCTTGTCATGGCATTCCATTAGACCACATTTCTTTGAGGCATTTTTTCTAACAGTTCATTTCCTTGTCTATGCTACCACATTTTTCATACATGTCTACCAAAGCATTTTATCAAACAGTTCATTTCCTTGTTGCTATGGCTAAAAATCTAAAACAAGTGCTTTCAAAGAAGCTATGGATGCTTGGAAAAAATCTATCAAAGAAAACTAGTAAGAAATAGAACAGAAGGCAGTGAACTGGTTGAAAAAAGCCTCAAATAAATGTGGTCTCATGGTGATGAAATGCCATGGAAATCCATAGAAATTCGCTTGTCATGGCATTCGTCATGGCATTCCATCACCATGAGACCACATTTCTTTGAGGCATTTTTTCCAAAGTTCATTACCTTGTCTATGCTACCACATTTTTCATACATGTCTACCAAAGCATTTTATCAAACAGTTCATTTCCTTGCTATTATGGCTAAAGGCCTAAAACATGTGATTTAAAACAAGCTATGGATTCTTGGAAAAAATCTATTAAAGCATAATAGTAAGCAACAAGCTATGGTTTCGTGATAATTTTTTTGGCATGAAAATCAACGTGATTTTATTTGTAGGTTTTAAATGCATTTTTTGGAAATTTTGCTATTTCAAATGGGGAAAAATATTTGTGGCCAGTTTTGTGCATTTTTTAATTGTAGGACTCTCATAGTTAGTGAAAAAGTTGAGCCAACTCTAGTTCATCACACTCAAATGAAGAACCCTAATGTTGTTTAACAATTGAATGGGTACTTCTTCTTTGCTTTTCTTCAAAAGAGACTTTGTTGTCTTAAGAGAATCTAAGGCTGCACTGGGGTCTAATGATATTAATAACTCACCCATCTTGATAAATGCATGGGCATCACGTGGATCTATGTGAGTTACCTTTCTTAAAATTTCCAAAGCCTTCTCTACCTACCCTTACTGAGCATATATATGGCCTACAAATTTTAAGCTCTCACAGTTCTCAGGGTGGACCTCCATAAACTTTTCAAAATTTGAGAGAGAACTCTTAAGATCTCCCAGCTTCAATTGAACTTGTCCAAAAAATCTTGTGGCCTCTGGCTTTCCTTGACTAATGCCATGTAGTAGCAGCCAGTGGTGTCATAATCACCTTTACTATGATAAGATTGTGCAAGATTATAATATGAATGAGATTTCATGAGAGGGTGGTCAGTTGAAACAAGATCTATCTCAGTCAATTGTTCCAAAATAAAATGTTTCCTTGTGAAAAAAAAATGGTTTGCTAAATGATTCAATGCCATTGCACAATACATGTATAATTCAAAGGCTCTACACATCTTTTACATTCCTTCATGAACACTACCTTTTTCACTAACTGTGAGAATCCTACAAGTAAAAAATGCACAAAACTGACCACAAAGATTTATGTAGAGGAAAAACATCATTTCCCAATACCCCCATAAAAGTTTGTTGAGCCAACTCTAGTTCATCATGCTCAAAATGAAGGACACCAATGTTGTTTAATAATTTAATGGGTACTTCTTCTCTGCTCTTCTTCAGAAGAGACTTTGGCATCTTGAGAGTATCTAAGGCTGCACCGGGGTTTGACGATATTAGTAACTCACCCATCTTGATAAATGCATGGGAATCATGTGGATCTATGTGAGTTTCCTTTCTTAAATTTTCCAAATCCTTCTTTTCCTTCCCTAGATGAGCATATATATGGCCTACAACTTTTAAGCTCTCACAATTCTTAGGGTGGACCTCCAAAACCTTTTCAAAATTTGAGAGAGAACTCTTAAGATCTCCCAACTTCAATTGAACCTGTCCACAAAATCTTGTGGCCTTTGGCTTTCCTTGAATGATGCCATGTAGTAATGGCCAGTGGTGTCATAATCACCTTTACTATGATAAGATCTTGCAATATTATAATGTGAATGATATTCCATGAGAGTGTGGTCAGTTGAAACAAGATCTATCTTAGTCAACTATTCCACAAGAAAATGATGCCCTGTGAAGAAAAAATGGTTTGCTAAATGATTCAATGTAATTGCATAGTACAGGTATAATTCAAAGGCTCTAAGCATCTTTTTAATTCCTTCATGAACAGTACCAAAATTTTATGGAGGCATTAGGAAATTCCATTTGGGTTGAATTCATAAATAAAAGCCCCAATACCAATTTTACAATTTTTCTTGTACTCTTTAAGGATATGGAATTATTCCATCGACTAGAAGGTGGTGTTTCACTTGAGTTACCATGGGATAAAGTCAAAACACTATTTAATCTTGCTAGGTTGTTTTAACAACTACATGATATTGAAAAATCAAATATTTTATATAGGCTAATATTGTTCAAGTTTCTTGATTATGTGGATGCATATCTACGTCTTGTAGCCATGGCTCAAGCTCAGAATGAGATCCAACTAAGCATAGAATTGATTGGGGATGCACTTAAGGTGGATAAAAGATCATCAAATGCTTTATCTATGCTTGGAAAAATGGAACTAGAAATAGATGACTGGATTAAAGCAAAAGAAACAATTAAAGCTGCACAAAGTGAATCAAATGCAAAGATTTCTTATGTTGACATTTCACTTGGAAATTGGAATTATTTTGTAGCTTTTTGTAATGAGAGAAGGGATCCAAAGGTGGAGGCAAAAAATATTGAGAAGGCTAGAGAACTGTATTGTAAAGTGTTGGCACAGAGACCAGGAATTTTTTATGCTGCAAATGGGGGAGCCATTGTGCTAGTTGAAAGGGGTCATTTTGATATTGCAAATTTTTTTTTTACATAGGTATAAGAAGCTACAATAGGAAATATCTTTGTTCAAATGCCTTATGTGTGGGTAAATCTAGCACATGTTTACTTTGGACAAGGATAGTTTACACTTGCAGTGAAAATGTATCAAAATTGTTTGAGGAATTTTTTTTTTTGGCACTGGCACCCAAATTTTATTATATTTAGCTCAAAAAAATTATGAAGTAGAATAGTGGCAAGGTTGTAAGAGAACATTATTAAGAGTAGTAAATTGTAACTACTATAAGTTGCCAATAAATTACCTTTGAATTCACTGTAGAGGGCATCCCCAAATCCAACTTCGTTGCAGAGGGCCTCACCAACTTCAAATAATTTGCAGCAAACATCAAAGTCCTTGCTGGAATTTTTAAAATTCTCTAGGTTCTCTCCAAACAATCTTTATCGCCCATGCAAGTAGCTGTTGTAACTCAAAACACCTCAATGTAGTTGTCAAGTGACAGGCTAAACGAATAATGAATCGTGTGCCCATGCAAGTAGCCTTAGTGTAGTTGTCAAGTGCTAGGCTAAACATAAATAATGAACCACATGCAATACACTCCCGCTAATTATTTCCCCAAATATTTTTTTAAAATTTTGTCTAATTTGTACTTGCGTGACTAACTGTTGAGTCATTTTTATTTGTGTCACTAAATATTTTTTTACTTGATGACAAAATTAGTCATTTATTTACTCATTTATAGTTGTGTTTCAAAAAATTAGTAGAATTTAGTCATTTTTAGTTGTTGTGACTAAAATTTTTAGTCACCTAGTCACTTATTTGCCAAATTCTACTAGTAGCTCTTAAGAGAAAGCACCAATACAATGTATCTTGGAATGATCCAATATGTTTAAGTGTGAAAAAAAACCTTTCCTAGAATAAATTGACCCATTGAGACATGTTGGAATTGTTGGTTTGGATGAACAATGTACAAAACAAAAATTATGCCTCTTGACAACTTTCTCTTCAATGAATTTGGCAATTTTTTCAACGTGTGAAAACTTGTCACCACAACTAAATGGATTGGAGATATACAAAATAAGAGAGATTATTGGAGAGGGACCCTACATGACCTTGTACCTTTAGAAAGAATATTTCTAAGTGCCTCAATTTTCAAGACATAGCTTGTCAAAATTTTCCACTTTTTGGCACTTAGGCCTCTTAAGAGAAAGTGCTAGTACAATGTAGCTTAGAATGATCTGGCATGCTAGGATGCAAAACAAAACCTTTCCAACAATAAACCCACCCACCTGGAAATGTTGGAAATATCGGTTTGGTCACACGATGAACAAAACAAAAAATTATGCCTCTTGACAATTTTCTCTTCAATGCATTTGACATTTTTTCAATGTGTAAAAACTTGTCATCATAACCAAATGGATTGGAGATATAAAAAATTGAGAGATGTTATTGGAGGGGGACTATACATGATGTTTTACCTTTAGACAAATTTTTTCTAAGTGTCATGGTTTCTGAGAAATAGTTCTTCAAAGTTTGTCACTTTTTGACACTTAGGTTTCTTAAGAGAAAGTGTCAACACAATGTAGCCTAGGACGATCCAGTGTGTTGGGGTGTGAAATAGGACCTTTAATAGTATAAAATCATCCACCTAGATGTGTTGGAATTGTCAGTTTGGCTGCACAATGAACAAAACAAAAATTAGGCTACCTTGCAACTTTCTCTTCAATGCAACTAAAACTTTATGCAACATTTGAAACATTGTCACCATGACCAAATAGATTGGAGATAAAAAAAATAAGATAGGTTATTGTAGAGGAACCCTACATGAACCTATACCTTCAAATGGAATGGTTTTAAGTTCCATGGTTTTTGAGAAAGAGCTCATCAAAGTTTTCCACTTTTTTTGCACTTAAGGCTCTTAAGAGATCACCGATATCATGTAGCCTAGAATGATCCAGTATGTAGGTGTGAAAAATAGGAACTTTCCTAGCATAAAACCACCCACCCAGATGTAGTGGAACTATTAGTTTTTTTGCATGACAAAGAAAACAAAAATTACGCCACCTTGCAACTTTCCATTGCATGCATCTAATGCTTTTTCCAACATGTGAAAACTTGTCACCACGACCAAATGGATTGGAGATATGAAAAACTAAGAGAGGTTATTGTAGAGGGACCCTAAATGACCTTGTACCTTCATATGTAATGGTTTTTAGTGCCACGGTTTTTAAGGAATACCTTGTCAAATTTTTCCACTTTTTGCACTTAGGGCTCTTCAGAGATCATCGGTAAAAGTTTTTACTAAACATGTAAATATGTAAAAAAAAAGTTTGGTCCTAAAATAGTAAGTAATATAATCATAGATCTCATTATCCCGTGCATTTTTACCTAAACCCTAAAAAAATACAAATCAAAAGAAAAATTCTCATTAATGTTTAAAAGTTAACTCTATAACAAATATATTCAGTTTAATCACTTGGGAAATGATATAGAAAATGTACTTGGCTCATGATTACTCGAGGTTAATCACAAATTTTTAGAGTGTCATGTTACCATACTCTAAATAGTGAGAAGGTTTCTAATGAAAAGGAAAGTATCATTATACTAAGTCAAAGGGCCAAAGAAAAGTCTCCAAGAGGATGAAAACAACATCATGAAGAAGGGGAAAGCACTCATTACTTCATGACTACATGGGTGAATGAATATCTAAAGAGAGAACATCCCAAAGGAAGAGGTGGAATTTTACCACTTCATCAATGCGTACAAGTAAGCATAAATGCAACCCAAGAAGGTGCATAAATAGGTAAAACAGGGTGTGTCTTATTTCATTTTCTACGATTATAGGAATGAGCTTGGATCAATTAAATACACCTATAGTAATTGGTGATATTTACAAGTGTACAAAAAAGGCTTGCAACATCAAAGTGTTTAGACAACAATATAATTTTTGGCTTCTTAGCAATTCCTTAAGTCACAAGATTGTGATATTGATAGATTTGTGGCATTGTTTGTTGTACAACACTACTAGTGGTTTCATAGGTTATGCTATTTTTTTGGAAGAATTGTCAATTCCTTGGTGTATGATGAGATCAAAGATCTCAAAAATGTGAAATTTACACAAAGAAATATAAAAGGACATGTTATAATTTGGTGGAAAGAGATGAAGGTTGAAAGAAGGAATGGGAAAGAAAATACCACTCAATGGTAATTGCTGCAATCCCATAATTAATAGTGGAAGTATGGGACTCTATAGAATGTAGTCCATTTTTTATTAAAATTCCTTGGATTATTCAAATATCTCAAAGGGTCATAACTCATGAATATGATCATGATCATGAGATTCATTATAGTCATAAAAGTGCTCATAGTAATGATGGTTTCATTAAGTCAAGCTTACCTCAGGAAGGACAATCAAATCAAACAATGAAGTAAAGGATGGAGTCACCTTGTAGGGGAAACAAGGGTTTAATAAGGGTAGTAGCTTCAATAGATAATGTGTCCTTTTAGTGCAATCTCATGAGGATAGTGGCCTCCATTCTCAAGAAAGGATAGTCATTAACATACAAGGACAAGCATAGTTTTGAAAGCTCATATGACTAAAGGAAGTGATGATACAAAGACCATGGAAGAGGCATGCAAGATCAAGTGCAATTGATAGGACAAATATTTGTGAAGGAAGAGTGACTGTGGTAAAGAAATTTAGTCTCATGTCATTGCAAGAAGATAGTGTGTGGTGACCACACATCAGATAGTTTGAGTTATGGATAGTCATAAAATGCATAAATCATGAAGTGATAATAATGAATTAGTGGTAAAGAGTTGCACAAAGGAATATTTATGAGGAACAAACATGACATGGAGCAAGAACAAGAATGTGCAAAAAATAAGGTAGAATGAACAAGTACCATGACCGTTAATAATCAAGTGAAATATCTCATGTAGCAAGTCAATTTACTACACTAATGGATAGAGTTTTGATAGGGTAGATTTTCTTAAGGGGTAGAAAAAAGGGGTCTATCATTACACAAGAAGGAGAGTAAAATCATGCCCAAGTGCTAGGTTTTGCTAATATGGATTAGCTTGGCAAGAACCTAAATATGAAAAATTCAATTATGAAGGAAGAATATGTGAGTGTGATGGAGAATGCACACTTTACAATTGATACTGAAGAAATAGAAGCATAAGATAACCCTATCTTAGAGTAGAATCTTAAAAATATCAAGAAAAAATGAAGACAAAAAATAATATGGTTATTGCAAATGATTCATATTTTTCAAAAAAATGTGAATGTTGACATGGATGTAGATAATGAAAATAAAGAAAGGGATCGATCATGAAGTTTGTACAATCAAAATATATGAGGACAATTAGATGATGCCATGATATAAAAGAAGGATAACCATGAAAGGGAAAAAAGATAGTTTGGGAGTTCATACTTGTCTTCATGGAATACATGATGGAAAAACTAAAGAATTATCTTTTGAAGAGATGATGAGTTGTGGTAAGTCCTCTTTGGTCTTAATATTCTTCACTATGGGATAAAGGAAAAAGGAATATATCAAGGGAAATTATCATAAAATTATGGTAATCAACATTGCAAATAAATGTGGATAGGGTCTCATATGAAGGAAACCACTTTGGAACAATGAAAAGGATAGTCCCTTACAAAATTAGATGGAATTCATTCATAAAGATCAAAAAGAAAATAATTATAAGGTTATATCTAGAAGGACAAAAGGATGAATGGGAAGCTTACAATGGATACACAAATCTTGTAAGATAACAGTCTATTCAAAGTGCAATGACAAAGGTGGAGATGACATTATAGATGGGAAGATTCCATGAGCTAAGACCAAGGGAAAACAACAAAATAAAAGTAGTCATGGGTCAAACACAGAGGGAAAAACACAATCCATTCATGAGGAAAGTCCATACAATGAGTCATAGTGATAGTGAATAGTTAAGTTTATAAGCATATTCATGAGGAAGGACAAATTAGTAACGAAGAGATACAAGATTCATGGGTGAACTATTCAAGTGTCAAGAAGTGGGTCATAGGGCCTTCAATTACCATAAATTCAATGGGACAACAATAGAAGTTGATCCTAAAGCTATGCTACTTGGTTGGATGGACTGATAATACTTCATCCAAATATACAAAAGAATACAAGCATGGATAAACCCTCATGATGAATACCTGTAGGATAGCCATGATCCTATGATTATGATATAATTTTTTTTATTTCTATGACTTTGGAATCTTGTGCATTATTTGATGTCCACCACCAACTGGTTTTTGTTTTATTGAATTGAGGATTGCTCACATCCCTATGATACATTTTGACTCATTTAAGTTCCTTGTTCAAGTGAGTAGGTAGCCATCTCAACACCATTTTCTATGCTACTTCCTTGGAATTGAGAATAAATACTAGAAATATTTCCAAATAAATAGGAAGGAATGGTAGTTCATGTATTTCCATGCCAAGTTTGAATCAAACTTGGGATTGTGGAGAGTTTTCAAGTTGGATTAGAGTGGATTCAATTCCTTTTCCTCATGCTTTGAGGCCTTCACTCTCCAAATATCTCATCTTTGGCCAAGTAATTTGCATGAATCTAAGGAAAAAACTACAATAAAAGTTTGTGAGTTCAATAAATATACAAATTAGTGATGATAAGGAGTCAACCAATCTTGAATCACCTTGATTTGATCTAAACCTTTAGGTATTCTTGTAAATTGTCAATGATGTATGCTAGATAGTATATTTGTATTATGTTGAAGTTATGATTGCTAATTTTGTATTATAACTTATATTGGCATAAAGTATATATGATGTGGGAGATGTGCTTCACATGATATTTTGAAATCTTATTAAACATATATTATTTTTGCATTATGATGTCATTAAGAATGTAATAGTCAACGTCGAGGTACCATGTAACATCTTTCTATAGTGAAAATACAATGATACTACAACATGAAGAGCTAGGGTTTACCTTGTTGTAATTAATCAACTCTTAGATTTGACATCGAGCTTCATCAAAATTCTAAATAGATATGTGATATATATAATTATTAGATAGAGGAGTTTACAAATATTGGTGTACCTCTGTTGCACCTTTTCAAAGATAGTGGTGTACCACAATTGTAACTTATTTTACACTACTACAACCCTAAAATATTGGGTTCCACCAACTAATATAGTGTTTCAAATATGATTTACATAATTGCAACATAAATTGACAAGCTAGTCATCATTAAAACCACTCCAAAAGAAATCAAAATACTTGTAAAGTTAATATAATGTTTCAGTTCTTATTTACATAGAATAGGATTGATATGACAATCATAATATCATGAACATAAAACATGTGGTTGATTGTTAATGCCTATATCAACTGGTTGGTATAAAGGATGAGAATGAGGCTATAGAACATGTGGATTAAGCATGAAGACAATGGAACATAGGCTAGAATAAAAATAATAGATGTATAATATAAGGTTGTAGACTTTAGTGGAGTGTGAATTTATGACAACAAAGGACTATGAGAAACTACATGTAGGGATGATTGATTATTAAGATTTAAGGTTGTAAACTTTAGTGGAGTGTGCATTTATGACAATAAAGGACCGTGAAAAACTAATTATATGCATGAATTATTAATAAGATAAGTTTTTCATGTAAGTAAGCAATACAAGTATAAGTAAGCAATAAAAGGAAGCAAAAGTACTTGCATGTAATACAAGTAAGTGATACATCAACATCAATACCTTGAAGGAGGTCCATATTTTATGATACATATTTTAATAACCAAAATAAAGCGATCAATACCATGATTGTATAAATCTAATATACATATTTATAAATCAGCATGAATTTACAAATCCAATGTACATATTTATAGATCAGCTTGACTTTAACATTTTCTTGATTTATAATTGTAATGTCGTAAAATTATACCCTTGAAAATTTTACATACGTTCTTGTATCCACTTTAGTTTCCACTCCCCTAGAACTTGTGTAGGCTCATTTTATCCCTTGCATCAACCTTTTTCGCTTCTCAAGATGCTCAATACCTCTTTTCAGTAGCTACCTTCATGTGTTAGCTTTGTGTCAAACCTTGTGCTTTTCTCATTCTTGTCATTTTATAGTGTGGTGTGTCTAGACACTCGCGCACTACATGGACATCCATGTGTCGCACTAGCATCCCATGACATTTCAACATTCAAAAAAAATTTTCCGAGAATTTTTTCCACTTATCAAACTCTTTCTTTAGTGGTAATGGCTTGGGATGCCTTGTAATAGCTTGAGAAGATTCTTTTCCTCTCTCTCCTCTCTTTAAATGCTATCTTTCCAATTCTATTGTTTCTTCTAAGTTCTTTTAGACCTCTCTAGCTTTGGATTTGGCCTCTTCCTCTGCCCTTTGTCTTGATATCTTGCTTGCACAGCTCCATACAACTTACTACATAAGCACTCTCAAGCTCTTATAACTCTCTTTGCAACTCCCTTGGCTCCTACAACTCTATCTACCTTATCTTGCGCTTGCGAGCATCCTGGGATTTCTCACATCCCTTATCTATTGCATCTCTATCTCATGATATAGGTTTTCCTCCTTGAGCAGGGATTGATTTTATCACTTTATAGTTTCTTAGTTTTTTCACTCTCTCTATCTATTTGGCTGTCTGTGGAGGTTGGAACACCAAAATGGGGGTTTGATTGAGGAAAACCCCTATACAACCCTAACATTTTCTCTTGATCTTATATATGCAAGTATTGAATACATTTCCTTGTTGGAGGATTCATTACTTGGGTGGTTGTAAGCACTTTCTTTCTTCTATTTATCTTTATCATTTATACTTTACTTCAGTTCCATTACTCTTTGTCATTTTCCTTGTATTCCAAGAGTTCCTAGCAGTCAGGGTAGAAGTAGACACTTTGTTGTTTTATGTGATATTTACTCAATTTATGGTCCATACGAGACGTTAGCGTGCCTTTCGGACCCCAACGTGTCGTGTTGTTTTCCATTTTCTACGTTGATGTCCTTTTGCCGAAAAATTGCTAGTTTGTCCAAAACACCTCTATGGCTTGCTCTTTCTAATTCTGAAACTCTTGCTCTGTTCCTTGAGGTAGTTTAGGGTAGTTCTCCCCATGGGAATCTCTTGAGAATAAAGAGACTCATGAGTAGCAAATCCCCCTTCTCTACATTTTTGTGAACCCGACGTGAAACATAATATTTTTCAAAAAACTAGGAATTTATTTACCCCAACTTGGTGAGGTCATAACTTTTGACTTAGTGCTTGGAATTCAAAACCATATAGACCGTTAGAAAGGTCTCCAAGAGGACTAATTCAATCCCTAAAATGTTGTGCCTTTGGCAACCAAATTTTAGGGACCAATGCAAGTTTTGACCCAAAATTATGCTCGAAAGACCTCCAAAAAATGCAAATTACTAGAACCTAAAATATACCAAAAAATAGGAAAAATAGGATTTTTGATTTTTCTCAGTTTTGTCACCCATAGATTGCTCTAGATTAGTCAACATGTGTATATCTCTATTTCAAAATGTATTTTCTATCTTTCTTCCTTATATCTCTTTCTAACTTTTTTAAGAAGCTTCAAGAAGTTCTCTTAAAAGCATGTGAAAGTGAGTTCTTGTCTCCTTTCTTATTATTCTTTGTTGATTCATTTCTGAAACTCCTTCTAGATAAGGATATTTTAGTGAAAGAGGATGAAATCATTGATACTTTTCTTAACACTACTCTACCCTCTCTTCATTCCAATACACTCTCTTCTAGAGATGATGCATTAGTGAATGGTGAATCTCTTCTTTATCCCAATTCACTCTCTTCTAGAAACGTTGCATTTGTGAATAATGAGTCCCATCTTTGTTCCAACACTCTCTCTTTTAGAGATGATGTATTATTAAATGATGAAGCTCCACTCACATTGGATCCTCCAAGGATAGATGTTGAACATGTTTCTTCAAATAATTATTCCAATAGTTGTGACGAATCTATAAATTTAATCTATGTCTCTACTGCCCATCAAAGGCCTAAGAGGCTAGTCATTTATCTGACTGTAGCTAGTCCTTCTCCTAAAAGGATTTGTTCTATTGATGGTGTCCCATTTGATAACAATTTTCTTGATCTTTCTATGGCTCCCTCTTATAGGGCGGTATCCCATACTTATAAGACTATAATGAATAAACAACCAACCCGTGTTCAAGCTCCTAACTACAACTAAAGCACCCAGTGATTATGATCTTATCGAGCAAATTTGAGTTACTCTGGCTGATATCTCACTGTGGGAATTGCTTTAGTTTGCTCTAGTTTACCAAGGTATGCTTTAGGAATCCTTAGAAAATATTATCTTGCCTTCTTTTCCAAGCCGGTGGATGTTAATGCATTGATAGCTCATATTCATGCGGATTTTCCAAATATTACATTCTATCCATAGGAACTCCTTCCTCCAAAAGTATAGAAGCAAGCAAACCCTCTAATGATTATAGTCAACATTAACAATATCAACATTATACATACTCTTGTTGTTGTTTGTTCGATGCTTAGTGTATGTAGCATTGATCTATAGCCTAAGATTAATATTGTTTCTTCTTCTCTTAATGCTTCTTTTGTTGTCATTCTTGGGTTTGATAATGTTGGTTGGAAACCTTTGGGCACGATAGTCTTTCCTTTAAGGTTGGGACCCATTACTGTACCCACCCTCATATATGTTATGTCAAAAAAGCTACCATATAGTCTTCTCCTCGGTAGACCATGGATTCACGCTATGGGTGCAGTCATGTCTACCTTGCATAAATATATTAAGTTCATTTGTAACAATCAAGTAGTCACAATCAAGGATGACCCTAAGGCCATACACTTGTGGGAGATGGAAGCTATCGATCAGGCTTCAGTTGTACCTAATCGTATCCCTCCAGTATCTTACAATGTGTCGACATCTACTCTAGTAGTACTTGTTATAAAGGATACTCTTGAGGCAAATGTCCCTGAAGAAGATCCTTTTGAAGCAAGAAATATTAAGTTGGCTCTTTCTACATCTTCTCAAAAGAATGCATGTGTTAGTGATGATTGGGGTTCTTTATACTTTACATAATCCTTCATTGGGGAATATAAAGTCAACCTGGTCCACTTAAGCCTTCTAATAACATCATCTGAACCCACCATCAAAGATGATTATCCTTCTATATCACGGGATAATGTGAGCAATAATTGTAATGTTATTAATGTTGATTCTCCTCCTTCTGAGGAAGATGATCACACTTCTATTAAAGAGGCTAATGTTGGAAGTCTTGTTAAGAAGGATGATGTAAATCCCATAAAAGAGTGTGATCCCCATTGCTGGAACAATGCTCTCTATCAAGATCCTCCTCCTTCTTAAGATTTGCAAGTACATTATGGCTCTAGCTTTAAGCTTTTCTCTAAATATGGCTATGGGTGTAATGAACAAGGCATTCAGGTCCCTATTGAATGTCTACCTCGTAAGTGTAATTTGGGGCTTGGTTGCTTGAATGAACAATCTAAACAAAAACCACGGTTGAATGTTGACATAATTTCTGCTCAACCTCGTTCTCTTGGGTTGCTTCATCCTCCATTATCTTCTATCTTCATGTCTTCATCTTCTGAGCAGTCAAGTCTTTGTACACAAGAGAAAGAGTTGCTTCTTGATCCTCATTCTTTGTCTGAGTAAGAGCATATCTTTTTTAGGCTTCTAAAAGCCTACTTGAGTACTCTTCCTCCTCCTACACATAAGAAATTTCATAAACATGATAAAGAAACAAATTCTTTTTGTGCATACCATTGAGTGCTTGGACATTCCACTAGTGAATGTAAGGCCTTGAAGGATAAAATTCAACAACTTCATGATTCTAGTGCCATCACTCATTTATTTTTTGATGCACCTGCCTCTTCTTCAAATTAAAAGTGATATCGAGGTCTACCTCTATCATGTATATTCTAAGTATCTTGCATGGTTCTCCTCACCTATATGTTGGGGGTGGTGATAACTTGTTCTAGAGATGTGCATCCTTCTTAAGGACCCCCTCTCTTCTCCATGTATTTCAAATGAAGTATCCCTTGAGTGGACCTCTTCACTTTTGAAGGGTTCCCAAGGGACCCCCATTTGAAAGCTTTTCTCTCAAATGAATTCATTTGTGTCTAGCTTGGGGGTAGCCTGACTAGACCTATCTTTTCTATGACTATCCTAAAATGTAGCTTGCAGTAGCCACAAGCTTCTCTAATTAGTCTTGTTCTACAGGACCAAGATCTTATAGAGCTCCTTTGCATCAAGCTTGCCTAACATGTTTAATCTATGGATTAACATGTGCTTTGTAGGTACAGTTGTGAAGTTGCTTCTCAATCATCCTTGTAGGACCGAGCACTTGTAAGGACCAATCAGACTATGTGGAGCTTCTCACATTGGGATTCCCTTAGGAGAGAGTACTTGGGGTTCCCTCTTTGTAAGTCCAAGGACTTGTAAAGCACTTGCAGGGATCTATTCATTGTTGGTCTATGGGCCTCTAGTGTACTTTGTTCAACTCTGTAGCTCCAAGGACCTACAAAGCCCTTTGTTCAATCCTCCTTAGGAGAGAGTACCTATGGATCCATATCTCTTGGAATTTTCATTCCCCTCTTAAATTCTCTTATCTCTTCTCTTCTCAATTGTGTATACCGGATTGAAGACTTGCATCTTCTTCATCCTGAGTATATACTTCTTTTCCTCTTCGACATTGGTTGCTTTGATGTCTCTTGTGTGTATTCTTATCTTGAAGCAATCAATCCTTACATTCTTCTCTCCATTTAAGATTCTTCTATGTGTTATTTTTTTTAATTTGGGGACGACACATAGTACTGAGACAACCCTTTACATTAAGGTCTCTTTCACTTTGTTGACTAAAATCCTTTAGTTTGTTGTGTGCTTGTGTTTTTATATGTTCTAACATTGTTGTCTTCTATAGGTCTTTCTTGTCTAATGCATTTTTTTTGTAGGTCTTCAACCTGAGGGCATGCTTCCTTGGTTTGAGGAGTTTTCTGCTTCCTCTACAGTATCTATGGCCAAAGGATTAGTATGGGATTATTACACTTGATCCATAAGGATGCGAAGTATGTTCAAGCCACTAAACATTAGTCCAATAAGATCATTCAATGAAAAAACTAAACTAAGCATCCATTAAAACTAACATTCTAAATCATGAAAGCTTTAAAAACACCTATTCTAATCCATTGAAACTTATCCTATTGGGGGAGTGGTGTCGTATTGATATGGAATGGTGACCTTTTCCCAATCTCATGGATAATGAGCTTGTTTTGATCAATTCCATTGAAGAGAATCAACGAAACCGATGAAAGATGTGTGATAAAACATGATTTAAATGCTAAATTAACATGATGAATGCTAAGATGATTGATATGGGTGCATGCAAATCTACTCTAAATGTATGAAAGCTTAAAAGGATTGAAATCCTAATTTCAAGATATGCTATATATATGCATCTATGTTACCATGGAAGCAATTAATAGAAGCTAAGCTAATATGATGCAAGAAATTAAGCTAAATGTGTGCTAAATATGAGTGCAAGTGAAAGTGATTTTAACATCATAAGTTTTCTCCTAAAAGATGGATCCATTTGTCTCCAAATAGTGACATATTTATAGGAGGACAAATGAGAAATGAAGGGTTAAGATTAAAAAGGTTAATAAATGGTCAAAAGGGAAGAAAGATGAAACATGGATCATGGATTCTCATCAATGGATGAGAATCAATGATCACATGGATCAAGAGAAGAATCAAGGACTCGTATTCTTTCAAACAAACACACTTTCAAAAGCTTTCCCAAAAGTTTGTTGAGAGTTTGTTTCAAAAAGTAATATTCCCCTTTTTCAAATGAGTGAAGAAAGAGAATATTCAAAGAATATTCTCATGGGTGAGGGGAAATTAGATATTTAGAAAATTAAAACAAAGTTTTAATGTGCAAAAGGGGAAGGAATATTCCCTTTTAGAGGAATGTGCAAAGGAGGAATATTCCCTTGCAAGTGGGGGGATGAAGATTAATTAATAATTTGATAATTAAATAAAGGTTTAATTATGCAAATTAGGGGAATTAGATGACATTCATTAAATAAATGATTTAATGGAAAGGGGGGAAAGTGATATGATATTTAATTAAATAACTTGGGGTTATTTAATTAAATAAGAGGACTCGGGGATTTAAATTAAATAACTTAATGTATTTAATTTAATAAGACAAAATGTTAGCATGAAAGGGGGTGAATTAACCCGATTAGATTAATTAGGTTAATAGATGAAAATGATGTAATTAATTAAATAGCTAGACTAATTTAATCAATTAAGTGAAAAGAGGATGGGTTTTAGGATGAAACCGTGTTAGTATTCTAATTCAAGTGCATGATATCATTTAGGACATTTTAAGTGTCTACATTTTTCCCCTGTTTGAAATGAGGTACTTATTATGTCAGTTCAAAGATTGATGCATTTCAGATTAAAAAACTGCTGCTTAGATCAAAAAATTAAAAAAATTCTAATTTTTTGGATGTCCCACTGCTGCTCGAGGGGAAGGAATAAGCTAGTTACTTTCCCCTTGGAGAAATCGGGTAGAAATTTTGAATATTGTGTTGATTTCTTGACAAAGGTTAAATGCAAGTTTAGGTGCTAAAACATGCCTCGAGATGCCAAAAATGGCCTCAAAAATGCAAAAAATAGCTCAAAATATGTAGTGCAGGGTGGGAATAGGTAAAACAGCTCAAAACCCTAGCTTTTGGCTCAAATTAGGGCAAAAAATCCTAATTTTTAGGCTTAAATATGTGACAAGGGTTACACTTCCAATTCATTTGAGCATTCACACTTGAGAGATTGCTACCTTTTGAGATCTGACCTCCTGACAAAATGATGCAATGAGTGCTTCCTCTTCACCTTTCAGAGCGGGTTTGAGAGTACCAGTGCCAAGCAGACGCAGGGCCATGAGTATGTGACTCAAAAATTTTCTTGATTCTTGCATTTAGGTGCATTTAAGAGCGTGTCAAAATTAGGTTCCTAGGCATGTTGTTGTATAGTGATGCATTTGATGCATCAAAAGCATCACTATTGATTTTATAGCGATACACCTCCTATTTAGCAATGCACAACAATTTTTTGATCGAGTGACACATTTGATTTGGGGGTCACTAGGTTGATAGAGCAACACAAAGGATTTTTTAGTTTAGCATCGCTTGAAAGCAGTGGGCGATGCACCTTCCAAATAGCAACACACTAGGATTTTTAGATATAGCGACACACCCAATACAAATTCACTATTGAGTGTAGAGACGTGCATCGCTAAATTGGCGAAGCACTCCTTAAATTAATATAGCAATGCACCCCAAAATCAATGACGCTATTGATTTAAATGATGTGTTTGATGTTTTGGGTGAAAAGTCTTAAATTTTGATAAATTATTTAACTTTTTTGGAAAATTGACATTATGTGTGTGATGCGTGCAAGAGGATTCTTTTCCATTGATGTCGCGAGAGCACCGTTCAGACATTTTGGCAACAACTAGAGATTTTGATGACTTGGAGGTAGAGTGGCTGGGTATGCTGGGATTGGGTTTCATTGCTTTCTTGCCTAAGGTCTGGATACACTTGGCTATGATGATGACATTGATTGAGAGGTGGCATAGCAAGACCTCTTCATTTCACTTGCCTACTGGTGAGGCCACCATTACATTAGAGGATGTGTGGCACATTTTGTGATTGTTAATTCATAATGAGCATGTTATTTATGACCTAGATGTTGGGAGAGACGCATGTATCTCACTTCTACACAAATGTTCACTCATTCTGGTTAGCTCATAGATATACCTTGATGTATATCTAGATTGAATTCCTATCTTTAGATTGTTCATTGCAACACTAATTTCTAGAGTGATTTCCCCAGATCGACGAGGCAGAGGCTTTAGTATTGGATGGGGATTGGCTTGGGAGGGGATGATCAGGAGGGGTGTGATCTATTCCTAGGGTCCAATTCTCCTTGCATCATTGTATCATGACATGCATAAGGCCGTCTACTAAGATGGTATGAGCATAGGAGCAGGGGTTACACTACTTCATATCTGGGCATATGAGCACATTATAGTATTGCAACCCTTGGTTGTTTTAATGGATATTCATGAGGATGAGCCCGTTGTCTTTAGATATAGGGTTTCGATGACCCTTCAGCACATGGGCCCTACAAGTTTACCATATTGGCATCGTGTCATTGATTACATGACCATGTTCAAATTGAGGCCATGGCTGCAGTGTTCTTCATGGTATGATGATCATCAACAACTTGATTTTTCTCAATAGAATCACTACCTCCAGGGGAGGGATCACACTATGATAGAGTGGTACCTGCTAGACCACATTGCTTAACAATTTGGTGAGGTTCAGGATGTGCTTGCTGATGATTACACTACAATTTTCACCAAGTCATAGAGAGAGGTACATTGGGGAGCTTAGATTGACCCTACTATGGCAATCAATGAGTTTAGATAACTTGTTGCTTAGCCTTGGGCATATGATTAGGGACTCCTAGATGTAGGCACAAAACCAACCTATGATCCATGGTTCAGGCTACCCACTCGCCTAACAGATCCAGTGGGGGGATACCCCAGAGGTAGAGGCAGGGGTTGAGGTAGAGGCTGAGATGGTGGCTGGGATGGAGGTAGGGATGGTGGTCGAGGACAACCAGATCAGTACAGGGCATAGATGCTAGGTGACAGGCACCAATAGCCAGATCATGGGAATCATGCTCTAGTATAGCAAGATGGGTAGAATGTTGGATAGGTTCTGGGGGCACCACCACCTCCTCCACCCAGACAACCAGATCCATGAGATGGGAAGATTGATGCCCTTACAATAGAGAGAACACAACTGTAGGAAGAGATATATTAGCTGCATTAGAAACTATAGGCCATGACAACATAGTGAGATAATGAGGTTTAGTTGTGATAGCAATTGGACCTACAGCTAGCCCAAGGGATTGGGCGAAGGCAACAACTTGACGTGATGACAGCGGCAACATCGGAAGCTCAGGGTTGGACGGTGTCTGCTCAATTATATAGAGAGGCAGTTGTAGAGGAAACTTACTATTGCATGCACTATCATCGTGGTGTTCCTCAGGCGATGAGGCAACTTGATTATTCCAAAAGGAGTGGCACACCACCTAGAGTTGAGGATTACCCATTAGTTAGGGGTGAGTCAAGCAGCCATCAGGGCTAGCCAGTTTGGCAGACACTTTTTGATTATTTACCTAATTATTTATATAGATATACATTCATGGGCTCATTTTTGATAGCCTCATGGATATTGTACTTTTGATTCGATAAACATACATTGATTTAGATATTGTACCATGAAAGTTATTTTTTGATATATATATGATGATACGGATTCGACATGATCTTCCTTTAGTTCATGCTTTTATGAATGTATGGATGCACTTCTTTCATTTATGTGATATGTGATATATGATGATGATCTATGATGTGATGCTTTATTATATGTGATGTTTATGAGATGGATGTAATGTAATGCAATGTGTTACCATCTTTTCATGTTTATGATGATATGTTATGGGATGGATGCTAGGATATGCTATGCTTGTGCAAATGCATAGATATGGATGCATTTCTTTTGTGTACTTTTTTATGCAGTTTATGATATGATGATGGAGGCATATGGATGCTTATAATACAGATGTATGGTATGGATGCGATGATATCAATGTGATGAATGATAATGCAATGGATTATGCTTTGCTTTATTATGATAATACAAGATGTATGGATGCAGGATGGATGCATGATGATGTTTTTGTTGACTGGCATGATACCAAGTTAGCATGGAAAGAAGATAGAAGAATGAGATTATTTGACCATTGATTTTGAAGATTGATTCAAAAGTCCAACAAGTCTATGATCCACCAAGACTTTATTAGATATGGTGATGAGAGATGGATGATGATTTTCTCATATCTTGGGATTGGGATTTTTTGTCATTCCTTATTGTTTGATATAACACATAGACACAATGCATCAAGGTATTGATAACTAGGATGGCATTGTATCTAGTAATTTGACTCTACAAACAGATAGGATAGTTCTTGTTCACATCTTGACATACAAAAACCTCAATGTAGTTTAGTAATTCAAAATAATTGGACCAAAGCATACACAATAGTCAACATTCTACTCCAAACGACCTCCCTACACACAACTAAGAAAGTATGCGCCAAGATTATTTTACAAGAATACCCACAAGCACACCAAACAAAAGATAATGATCGATGCCCCATTCCTTTCTGTCTAAATCATCAAGACATCATTGATAGGTCCTTAGAATGGGTAATTAAGATAAATCATAAGAAAATATTAAAGACAAACAACCAGTATTATCTATATCTCTTGCCAGTTTATTTTAGTTAAGGTGATTTCTGATGTCGATGTCCAATAGGAAGGATGCATCCTAGGACATGTTATCAGATGGTTTGATTGGGATAAGGTTTGTGATAATTTTGTTAATACAAACTCCACTAACTCATTTACCTATGATCTAGACTTTATATTTTGACACTTAGGTTCTCACTTTACGACTTGTGAAGGTTTATTTTGGGTGAAAGTGAAGTGGGATGGATTGTTTTGGAATATTTCAATGTTTTTGGTATTTTGAAATTTTTTTGAGGCTGCCTTTTGGTCTTTTTGAAATTTTATGCAATTTTTTTGATTTTGGTTATTTGAGACTGTTTAGGGTTTTTTTCCAAGGTTTTCCAATGTTCCAAGTTTTTTGATATTTCAAATGTTTTGGTATTTTCTAATATTTGAATGTTTTAGGCTTTTTCAGATATTTGGATGTTTAGGAATTTTCGGATATTCGACCAAGAACCTAACCTAAAAGACCTATCCTAGGGGCCTCGGGGGCTTATCAAAGATGAGCCTTTCCTACGTTATACACATAGAGACCACTTAGTTCGATCGACTTGACTCATTGGCAATGAGATATTAAATCTATGGAATGTCAGCTTATTACAACGAACTCCTAAAGGACTAACCTAGGGTGTCTCGAGGGCACATTAATGATGGCCTTGCCTATGTTCAAGCTCATAGATAGTGTAGTTTGACAAGGAGCTATTTTTTTGGATTTTTGATGTTTGACCTTTTTTGGGATTTTGATATGTTTTGGATTTTGACTTTACAATTTTCTGAATGTTTTTTGGATTTTACCTATATAGGATTTTGATGTTTTTGGATTTTCTGCAAATGTTTTTGGTGTTTTCAATGAGATTTCCAATAACCTTAAGATATACAAGAACCTGATTCAATCCATAATGAATTGCCCCCAATGTTATGCAATAGACCATCTCGATATAGGCATGACAAACTGACCTTTGTAATATGCCCAGTAATACTAAAGGGGATACATTACTTCAGAATATCAAGCTATGATACAAACAAAAATGGGTGATGGAATAAATAGAATGGATGATGCGATGAATGAATGTGATGGAAAGAAATGATAGGATAAAGAGCCAAATAATAGATAGAGGTGCTTTATTTATGCAAGGCACCTATTTTCTGGGTTTTCACCAAGGTACTTTTCCAAAGTGCCACCGAAGTGGTTTTCACTAGAGGACAATTATTTTTCTTTACTTTTTTCAATTCTCATTTTTTTGGATTTTTGATCTTTTTTTATTTTATTGTATTTTCAGATTTATACCCTTCAAGCCTAGGCATAAAACTTTTTAAGATGCAAGTTGTTGGTTGGTTCTTGCAAGGGTTCACCTTTAGGCATTGACAATTGATATGCTCTTGATCCATAGCTTGTTGTAATGACAAAGGGACCTAACTAGATCTGCTTTAGGACAAGATCCCCTACTTGGAAATACCAACTCTTGATCTTCTTGTTATAGCTCCATTTCGGTCGATTTTGATATACTTGCAAGTGATTAAGGGCATCAAGATGATGCTCATCCAAGAGTTCTAGCTCATTCAACCAAGATAATTTGTATTCTTCACCAGTGATTAGATTCTGTAGTGACACTCACAGCGAGGGAAGCTTGACCTCAATAGGTAGAATGGCTTCTAATCCATAGACCAAGGAGAAAGGGGTTGCACTTGTTGGTGTGCAGATGCTAGTTTGATAGTCCTAGAGAGCAGGATTTAACTATAGATGCTAGTCATGACCAACTTCATTGACCATTTTCTTTAGGATCTTCAGAATGGTCTTGTTCATAGCCTCAGCTTGACCGTTTCCCTGGGGGTAATAAGGGGTAGAGAATCGATGTTGTATGTTAAATATTTGACATAGCTCTTTCACATCCTGGTTCTTGAAGGGTGTTCCATTATCTGAGATAAGGGTTTGTGGAACACCATAACGATAGATAAGATAATTCAGGATAAACTTAGCAATTTACTTCCCCATTATGTAGATCATATGAATGGCTTCCACCCACTTGGTAAAGTACTCAGTGGCTATTATGATGAACTTGTGGCCATTAGATGAGGTTGGAGTAATCTTTCCTATGAGGTCAAGCCCCCACTGTGAAAAAGGCCAAGGTGTGATCATTTGTTGAAAATAATGAGCTAAAGCATGAATCAGATCTCCATGCTATTGACATTGGACACACTTTTTCTTGTAGTGATGGGATTCTCTTTCCATGGTTGGCCAGTAGTACCCCATCCTCAAAATTTTCTTACTTAAAGTCATACCACTAGAATGGGAACCACATATGCCATTGTGTACTTTTTGTTAAAGTGGTCAAGGCTTCCTCTTGGTTAAGACATCATAGTAATGTCCCCTTGATGCTTTGGCGATATAAGGTATCACATAGGATCACAAATTGGGATGGATTTTTAATAAAGGTCTTTTTAAGGTTGGAGGTGATATCGGCTGGGAGGGTTTCTCTACTAAGGTAGGTGAATAATTTCTCGTACCAACTTTTGAAATCCAACGAGGATCCAAGACCAATGATGACACACAAAAATTTAGATTCTGGGATTTCAAAAGTTGGTACGAGAATTTATTCTACCATGAATTTGCATTGAAGGACATTGTGTGGCATGTCTAACAATGATCCAATTATTTCCATTGCATCTACTGCTCAGTTGCTCATGTGAGGAATCTGCTCAAAAGTTATATCTATGGAAATGTCCTTGAGACTCTCTACCATCTTATTGTAAGGAGTAAACTTATCATCCTTAATTTGGTACTTGTCATTGACTTGGTTGATAACCAGCTGCGAGTCTCCATAGAATTTCATTTCTTGTATCTGCCATTGAATTGCTATCATTAGACCTATGATTAGGGATTCGTACTCAACAATGTTGTTAGTACACTGGAATGATAACTTGTATGACTTTGGAATGCAATCACCTTGAGGGGTGATAAAGAGGATACCCACCCCTAATCCATGTTGGGTAAATGATCCATCAAATTACATTTTCCACTGATTTGTTGTATTGAGAAGGAACACTAATTCATCAGGGAATTCAAATATCAAAGGATTCTTTGCATAGATAGGTGCATATTCTAGTTGGTTTGTGATCATTTGTCCTTTAATTGCCTTACGCTCCACATACTCTATGTCAACTTTAGTCAAGATCATTACCCATTTGGCCATTCACCCAGTGAGAGATGCTTTGGATAATAGGTATTTTAATGGATCGATCTTGGCAATAAGCTTGATTTGATGTGACAACATGTAGTGTTTGAACTTTTGTGAAGCAAAAACTACTGCTAAACATGCTTTCTCAATGGATGAATAGTTCATTTCATAGCCCACCAAGGTCTCGCTGATGTAATAGATAGTTCTTTCCTTCCAATTTTCATCATGTTGTGCTAGAGGAGCACCTAATGCTGCTGATGTTGTTGACATATACATGATCAAGGTTTTTTTTGGTAATGGTGGCATAAGCATTGGAGGTGTCAATAGGTAGTATTTTATCTATTAGAAAGCTTTTTCACATTTCTCATCCCACTTGTAAGTTATTCCTTTATGGAGAAGATGCAAGAAAGGGTGGATTTTTTCTAATAGTTACGCTATGAACCTTCTGATGGACTACAACCTTCCTTGTAGCCCTCTCATTTATTTCAATGTTTACGGTGGTTCCATGTCTAGGATGGCTTTTACTTTCTCTGGATCAATTTCTACCCCTCTCTGTGATACAATGTAGCCAAGAATCTTCCCTGATGTAACTCCAAACACACTTTTTCGGGTTCAACCATACTTTGTATTCTTCAAGTTTGTCAAAGATGGGTCCCAATACTTCTATGTGCTCACTTCTTTTCTTTTTTTTTTCCAAAATATCATCCACTTATTGTTAGTGTAGATTTTTTATTTTTCTTATGTCATGGGGTATTTCTTTTTCCTACACATTATTATTTAAGCTTGCTTGGGTTTATTATATGTGGTAATATGAGGAAATGTGGAAAAATACAACTACATGTATCACTCTCTCCCACACATGAGTAGTTGAGTTATACACTCTCTTTTGGCTTGCGGTTCTGCCTCTCATAACCACTATTTTGTATTTACTTGAGGAGTTTATGGGGTAGTTGGGTTTCTCACCCTCTTTTGGGTTTATGTGCCACCTCTCTCCTATCTTCAATTGAGGAGGTTATGCCACATGTTTTGGCATTTCCCAAGTAGGTAAAACCTCCCACCTTTTATGGGTAGTAGGAGTTAATGCACCTCTTGGATGTACATTCCTCTATTTTTCTATATATTGAGCACTCTCCTCTCACCTCCACTAGTTTGGTGATTGTTTAGTGAGAGTCACGAGAGTATTCTCAAAATTCTCTTGCTTTGTCTCTATTTTTCTCTCATTTCAAATTTTCTCTTCATTCTTCTATTTTGATCTTTGATCATTTGTTGATTGGAGTTGCATGTGATCTACAACCAACATCGGATCCTAGCTTGATTCTCGCTTCTCAAAGAATCTAACATGGTATCAGAGTCATGTTGTCTGGTATAACTCATTGTTTTTCTAATTTTTTGAGAGATTTGAGACTAATAGAAAACTAATATTTTTCCTTAAAAACCAAGTATGCTCTTCTCCTGCATCCTCGTATGACCTGGAGAATCAGAATAGTTTCAAAGAAAAATAAGCACATATTTAATTTGGTTTACATATATCTGTTCCCATGAGATCTGGGTGATTTGTAGCTTTTTGGTAATATTGGAGGTTTTTTTAGCATTTCGAGAAAGTCCATAAGGTTAGAGAAAGTCAAAATTGAATTTTATTTCACCAAAATTAGAGATTGGAGGATACAGTAAAAAAATTAGAATTAAAAACTTGAATTTTAACTGGAGTCATTTTCATTTTGGCTTTTGAAATCTGGCTTCCACTCATTTTCAAGAAAAATGATTTATGTGTTTTATTTCCAGCATCGAAAAACCATCTAGGTAGTTCTTACATTTTGCAAAATGTTGATAAATTTTGTAGAAATCAAATCATAAAAATGCATGAGTCATTTTTCATAGGCAGATTTTGTAGCTTTTTTTCAAAATTGCATAACTTTTGCCTCGGGTGTCAAATTTTTGCAAACGAGTATTTGTAGAAAAGCTAGAAATGATCACTCTCCATCCACAAAGGTTTAAGTAAAAAATTATACCTTTTTCAACCAGATATTGTAGGTTGAATCTTCAGCATTTTCTTATTTTCAACAAGTCTTATCTTTTACTTTTGTAATCCATTTTTCAAAAACAAAAAAATTGTTGAAAAGATATTGAAGAGTAAAACACAGCTGCAAGGTTATTTTTTCAGATTTTATTTGAAAATTAATTTGTATCAAATATTGTAATTTTGGCTATTAAGATCCTTATAGGCCTTGTAATCTGGAAAAGCCTTGTAAAAGCACTAATCATAAAGTGCCAACATTGTAATATCTGGTGGGGGTGATTTTTGATACTAGTGGAAAGGGGGGGTGTCTCGTGTGTCTTCTTTCTTCACACTTTTTTTTCTTTGCAATCTTCTTTTCTACTGTCATAGATGCATCTACAATTTGTTGATGGTGTTTTATGCACAACAACTCATACAAAATGTGATATTCTTTCTCTCTTGAAAGGTAAATCTCTATCAGCAAGCCTTAAGAGATAACCCCAAGGTATCTAATGTCAGGTCTTGACAATGCAAAAACAACTCTGTGATAAATGTGAAAATGTTGGTAATCACAAGGGGCCTTACAAAACAAATGTTGGAAGTATACTTTCATCAGATAGAGTAATGTGTTGATGCTTTCTGATTCCTAAAATTAACCTGGATATCAAAGAAAGATCAAAAGAGAGAGATTATATTCTAATTAACTCCTAAGATCAATCACAACAATGATGAAAGCTGCAAAATGGACAGATCCCTAATAAACCTGTCTCTTCTTGATCAAGGAAAAGCCCACAATTCCACAGAAACGGTGCAATCTTCTAAGGAAACTGAATATTTTCAGACTATGAACATTCATTCACATACCCAATTACTGGCGCAATGTAAATAAGAATTCACAGTTGAACTAAGTGCAAAAAAAGGACCAAACTAACTTTACACAACAACCTACAATCAAAAAATTGCTAAAAGTATGGACCGAGATCGATCAAGATCATTAACATTTCACCATAATCATGAAAGAATTGAAAAATACCCTCTAACAACTAAGGATTGAGAACAAGAAACCATGAACTATCAAAGTTAAACACAAAGTGCACCAAACAATGACCCAATTGCATTAACTTCTCCAATGATTACATAACAATTTCAAGTCTCTCTCCTCTCCTACAATTATTGACTTGTAGAATCTAACTTCTAACTTAGCCAATTATGATCTTCTACAACTTCTAATTGGCTATTCTAACTTAGTCTAACCCCTCACAAATGAGAAGGCATTGGCCTTTTATAAAGAATTACATTTTGAATCAAAGGCCAGGATTAAAACAATCCAATGGCTGCAATTGCACTTTTAGAGGCATCATTAGGGTTTGATAATTTTGGGTACATCATCATCTAATAACATAAAAGAAATTACTTTCCTAAGCAATAAGAAAACAATAGTTTGTCATCTTGACATTAATAGAAATCCTGATTGGAGCAATTAAACAACTTCACATGCCTTCTAGAAAACTCTTCCAGCTAGATACAGTTTTGGTACAGATTCTTATGCAGGGGCATATCAAATATTTGACTTGGATTCAAATTCTAATTTTAAAACCTCCTTGCTAATGAAAATGGCACAAATACATATGTGTGGCCCATGAAAAACTTGAAATCGCCCTCGCTTAGCACATTTTCTTATGTAAAATTGTGTTGAACAATCAAAAAACTCCACCTTGAGCATATTTTCATATGTGGATAGCTTGAATCAGTTTGAACATTCCCTCCTTAGCACACTTTCGTATGTAAGAGGACCCCTTCACTAGAATATGTGATATCCTCATTATTTTAGTACTTATCACTATATTCCATCTCCACCTGTAAATACATTCCATATTAGAGTATTCATGAGTATTTTTAAATAGGTAGAGAAAATCCATTTCATACTACATTTAAATCATGAATTTGAAGGAGACTTTTTGAAATCATATTGTCATTGTAGATTAAATAAATCGAATTGTAGTTTAAGGATTGGCATGTCCTATTAATATTGGAAACTTCCCTGATCCAGCTGTATTAGTCATCAACATCATCCTTTGCTAGCTTAGACACTTGGAAATTTTACTCTTTCTACCAAAACATCATTTCATCGAATACCTTGTTTGAAGAATAGTGCCCAATTGACACCTACTTTACTCATGTCATTTTTATATTTTGCAAACTTATAATCCTTTTGATGCATTTCATTAAGTCTTTGTACCATCGACGCTATTTGACTCCTCCATACAACACCTTCCTCTAAGTCGCTTAAAGATCTCAAACACAGTTAAACCCGAATTGTTGATGCTTTGAACAAAAGTCATGATATTGACACAATGCAAATCCTTCTTTTATTGGTGATAGTCCTGAACTAACATGCTCAAATTCGAGTAACACAGTGTAACAAATCGGCCTACTCCTTTATCCATTCATGATAGCTGATCTTGCAGCAAGCATTACATGTTGATTCCCCCTTAGTTCATTATGTAATACCTTCATTCGTGGTGCTTCATAAAAGCCATCATATTTAAACAATTCAACCTATCTTGTTGGGTTTCTTTCTTAAGTATTTGCATGATATCGAAATTCTACACCGATGAACCTGAATGTTTATGCTAATTTTCAAACAAATTCTTTTAGAAATTGGGAGAGTCGATTGCTCTATTTCAATTCATGAACATTTGAAATCATCCAATCTTAACAACATTATGATCTCATCTTAATTTTGAATTCGGTATGCAATGTTGTTTTTCATTCCCCATCACTGAATCCAATTGTTGTTTCTTTTAATCATATGCCTATGTCCTTGCATCATCAGCAACACACCTCTTTATTGATCGACTAGCATGCCTCTTTACTCTTATGTTCATAAGTCTAGATTTCGACCATATAACCAATAGTCATGTCAAACAGTGTAGCAAATTCTCCATTATTTTGTTCTTGAACTACAAATGATTTACATGATAATCTGATCTGCAAATCCTATCAAGATGCCTGAATGCTAGCAGATTTGGTTCTTCGGGAAAATCGGTGCCTCGTGGACATGAACCCTTCGGAGAATTTTGAAGTCTTGGGGATTCCAAGGAGGCTCGGATTACCCAAGGCTTAATCCTCTCAAAAAATCCTTGCTTGCCCAGATTTCCCGAGCTTGAATTCTTTCGGTGAATTCCGCTAGACTCGGATTTTCTGAGCTACATCTCCTTGATCTTGCCTTTGTTCATCACTTGCATGTTTAAGTTGCCTTGTGTCACACCATATTCTTCAGGGGTCCTATTAATTCTATTTTTTAGACATTGAAAGATCTCTCTCATCCACATACTTTTTGGCCAAGTCAAAGGCCTCCAGATTCCCATCATATGCAATGTATAAATTTAAACTTCGTTCTTTTACATGCTTCACATTTGGGTGAATACTGAGGTCGTTGAGCACTTGTGTCACAACAAGAATTTTAAATTATGTGGATTAACCCACCTTTACCAGTTATTATCAAGGATTTTCCTCTCTTATGATAGCATTTTATAAATTTCAATGACTCCCTTTAGTTGTGATTCGCACGACGTTCTCTGTGGCAAACCTTAGTCTCTGTTCCCTCGATCTAGAGGCCATGAGTCTAATGTCCTTGAAATTTGGGTGACATCCCACTCATAATTCCTTGAGTTGTGACATCAAAATTCTCTTCAATAGTCACCGATCACATTGCATGCCTTACCCATACTGCATTTCATGAATTCTTCCTCAAATTTGAACTTCCAATACCCACTCCATTGATGCTCCGAATTAATCCATAATGAAGTCATGCAGTGTGCATCAAGCTTTCAAACTTCACCAATTTCTCTTCACCTTGAAGTCCATGATTAGTTATCATAAAGCCGACGAACTCCATACTTCTTAACAGTCCCATGAGTAATGAGGATCAATCGGTGTGTTTACACTTATTCACTACAATATTCACATCGGCCACTATCTGTTGATATGAGTCTCCAACGTCTATTTTCCTTGTGCATTTTTCATTCTCAGAGAATTTCATCCTTTGTGGATTTTGGCCTCTCGGGGAGTTCGAGCCCTTCTTCCTTCGGGAAATCCAAGGAAGCTTGGATTACCCAGAGTTTAATTCTTCCAGAAAATCCCAACAAGCTCGGATTACCTGAACCTTCGTTTAGCACACTGCCTCCATTACTATAATTATGATCAATTTCTTTTACATTCTTCTCCCTTGCAATACCTTGGGATTCATCCTCTAGTCTATAACATAATCTTTCTATATATTTCAAATCCTTGCCATTGTTTCTTCTTGTAGATGCCAATTATGAGCTTATTAGATTTTGCAAATGTCTTCAAAATGCAGATGTTAAAATCCTTTAAACCATCGTCATGGACTGTGTCTGTAAGCATGGTTAGTGCCAAATTTAAAGCAACAGATGGCATAATCAAGTACAACCAAGGCATGATGCCTTGACATCACATGACTCAGAATCTTGTAGTGAAAGGCATGAGATTGGACCTTGAAACCAACCCTTGTGCCTAGTATTAGAGAAATCCAAACTAGAAATCAACGAGGTGGAGTTCAAACAAAAGACCCATTAAGTGCCCATATATATAAACCAACTTTCTCGAACAATACTAAAAATTCCATTTTCCAATATAGCATCAACACACATGAGAAAATAAATTAATCTCAAGAACCTTAGTTTTCAAATGCAATAAGTCACATCAAGCACCTAGGTTCTTTCAGGAAGATCAAGACTGGAGGCTGACAGAGAAGAAAAAGCTCGAATATGCAAAGGAACCCTAGACTCGGCGAATCTGAGAGAGCTCAGAATTTCTGGGTGGATACGAGTTTGAGTAATCTGAGGGAGCTCGGATTTACCAAACTCGGGTAATCTGAGGGAGCTCGGATTTCTTGGACCTCTCATATACTTAGCCAATTTCACCCCAAAGTTGAAATTTCAATTTTAGGCAAACTTCAAAAAGCTAGACTTGTGATCATGATGCTGCAAAAAGAGAACAACTTGAGTGAAAATAAAGCATTAATGCATGCAGCCAATAGCAAAGCCAAAGAATGAAACAACCCAAAGAGGGTCCCTGCCTCTAGTAGGGCATGTGTGCGAAAAGTGCACAATAAATGGCGACTCCTGCTGGGAAAATGCTCCAAAACATTTTGATGATGAACAAGAATCATGAACCCAGAATCTCTGGTTTCGATCTCCATATTAGGCAAACAAATCAAAATGCAAGATCAAAGAATCAAGACCAAAGGTAGACCAAACCTTCCATAACTTGAAAATCCTAGTGTGTGCAAGTGAGTTCATTTCCCTCCCTTAGTTGCTACAGGAACCAAACTTAGTCAAGTTAGGCTATGTAAAGGATTCTAACTTCAAAAGTAACCTGGATAGAGCCTCACTGTCAGTCAGACATCCATAGCCCCGATGAGGTTATCACTGTGACTCTCCCAAACATAGCTCTACTGCCAGCCAGGCATCCATAGCCTCGATAGAGATATTTAGATACTCCTGATAAGTTGAATTCTTTCTTTTGATATTCAATATTTTCCTTTTCTTTTCTTTTCTGATATTATTTTCTTTCCACTTTTATTTCAACCTATGAACAATGAAGTTCACACTTAGGGCTGAGAACCATAGTGGTGCTGAAGTAGAATTTTAGGATTTTTCACCTAACAAGACCCCACAAGGACCCTATTGCAACCTTAAGATTCTTAAGATGTATGAAAGATATAAGATTTTAGAATATTTCAGGGTCAAATCAGACCAATGACCCATCCTCTTTAAATCAAACATTTAGACCGCTTGACACTAATAGAAAATCTTGACCATCCATTCAAGACATATGATTAAATTCAACCAATGAAATACTCAGAATAGTCCCAGATAATAAAATGGTTGTTGTGAAAATTAAAATATCCCCAAAAAAAGTAGAGGGACCCCAAACTAGAGAAGCAACACAAAACTAAAGCCATCTAAACTAAAGAAGACGTAAACTAACCCAAAAGCAGAAAGCAGAAGAAAAGAAAAACAAACTATACTAACCAAAGTAGAAAATGAAAGCAAAACAAACATAATACTAAAGAAAACAAAAGCAAAGAAAGAAAACCCACAGAAGCAGAGCAAGCTACATTTATTCAAATGAAACTATGTAGAAAGAGACTCAAAATGGCTCATTACCAGACAGGATGAACTAAAACCCACCCCCATTCGATTCATCAATGCATGAAAAAGCACTAAGGTGATAGTGATAATATAAGATGATAATATATCTAAAAAGACATGGATATCATCGTGTTACAATGGGACTTGAAACTGAATCTCAGGATGCTGCAGAAAAGACAAAATGGTTTAATAAATGTGATGAAGCCTTTGGTACTTTGTGCATGTCAATATCTCTTGACCTTCTTTTTCACATTGAATATGCCACTACACCAAATGAAGTGTGGACTAAATTGGAAAGCCTCTTTGGTAAGAAGGATGAGTTAAGGGGTCATCAATTAGAGAATGAACTCATAGGTTTAAGTCCTAGTAGTTTTGACACTATACAGGACTTCTTCACAAAATTGAAGGCCATTAGATTGTAGTTAGAACAGTGTGGAATCAAGAAGGATGATAAGAAACTAATATTAAGTATTATTTCTAAGCTTGGTACTAAGTATTCTTTATTTGTTTCTACATTCTATGCTAAAAAATGTAACCTAGGTTCCACATATAAAATGCCTTCTTTAGATGAGTTTGCTATAGAACTCACTAGGGAGTAGGATAAACTGGTTCTAATGGGTACAATTAAACCCTCTAAGTCACATGCCTTAGTTGTTAATCAGGGTAGAAAAGAACAAAAAGGGTCTAATAAGCAAGATATGAAGCAAAAGAACCAAGGAAAGAAGAAGAAAGATAAAAAATGTACTACTTCAAAAGTAGCTAATCATACCTCTTCATCAAAAGTTGAACAACCTAAGAAGGAGAAGGTTAAATGTTCTTACTACAAAAGGCCTGGCCATGATGAACATAAATGTTTAAAGAAACAAATTGACCACCTTTCACATCTTCTAGAAAAGAACAATATCAAGGTTCCTAATTCAGTCAAATAGAGTTCATTAGGAAGTTCTTCTAAGGACCCAAACAAAAGAAAGGGGAAAGGAAATGGCAAGGCCCTAGTTGTTCTTGCTTCACAACCAGAGTCTTGGATCATTGAATCGGGTGCTTCACACCACATGGCCTCATCAAAGGATAATTTTACATCTTTCAAGCCATGTTATATGCCTACCATACTTATGGGTGATGACACTCCTGGTGAAGTGCATGGGAGAGGGTCTATTGATGTGGGTGAATGGATATTTGAGGATGTTCTTTGTGTTCCATCTTTGTCAACTAATCTCTTATCCATTTATTAGATCACTCACACTAGTTTTGGCAAGAAAGTTGAGTTCACTCTAGATATAGTGGTAATCAATGAAATGCATAATGGGTCTACAGTTGTTGTGGGAAAAGTAGATCACCAGTCCAAACTATATTAGTTTTCTCACTTTGTTCCAAACTCTCCTTCGACAGTCTTACTCACTCATGTAGATGAGGTGAGTTGTTTGTGGCATCAACGGTTGGCCACTTGAACTACCATTACTTGCAGCAACACAGTCAGTAGGATATGGTTACAGGGTTGCCTTCTATTCGATTTTCTAATGGTGTTTTCCAAGGATGCATTCTTGGTAAGCATCCTAAGGAGAAATATGATAAAGGAAAAGCATGGAGGGCTACACAAATATTGGAGTTGGTACATAGTGACTTGGTAGGACCATTTCCACAACCATCTTTCAATAGGGCTAGATATGTCTCGACATTTATTGATGACTTTTCCAAGTACACTTGGGTTTACTCTCTCAAATAGAAGTCTGAGGTCTTTGAGAATTTTTAGGATTTCAAATCTTTTGCAGAGAAACATTCTAGGAAGTTCATCAAGATTCTACGTATAGATAATGGGGGTGAATATGTTAATCATCAATTTAAACACTTTTGTGCTTTAGAAGGCATCAACATGCAACAAACAGTTCCATACAGTCCTCAGCAGAATGGTGTCGTAGATTGCAAGAATAGGTCCTTAAAAGAGATGGCTAATTGTATGATTCACTCCAAATATTTGGCACTTCAATACTGGGCAGAGGCCATCAACTGTGCGTGCTACATCCAAAATAGAGTTCCTCACAAAGTTGTGAAGGGGGTAACTCCTTTTCAAGGTTGGACTAGTCAGAAACCCATAGTTAAGCACTTTAGAGTGTTTGGCTCTCTTGCATGGGCCCACATTCTAGTAGAGAAATGCAAGGCTATGGATCCACAAAGTAATCCTTGCATTTTTTTTGGGTATCCAGATGATTTCAAAGGCTATAGGATTCTCCATCCTACCACTAATGAGTTTTTCATTGAGAGGAGTGTTCATTTTGTTCCTCTCTTACCACGTCTCCATCCACTGTCAAATTGGAGCCTGTGCATCATGATGATAGTTATTTAGAGGATCTTAATCCTCCTAATCTTGATGAGGGGTCTTCTTCCTCCAGTTTAGATGGTGACAATTATGATGAGGATTCACATTCTTCTCCTATTCATCATTCAGAGGTTGATGATTCTCCTCTAGACTCTCCAACCCTACTCCTCTTTGGGTTCATCAGATACTTGAGTTAGCTGGTGATTGGTTTGGTGATCCGTTAGATACTAGAAGAACAAGGTCATAGTTTCAGTAGGCTCCACATCTCTTCGTTGCTTCAGCTTTTGATCCACAGTCATTTTGAGAAGCTTCAGGTATTCTTGAGTGGGATGTTGCGATTCAAGAAGAATTCAATTCCTTAGAGAGGAATCACACATGGGATCTTGTCCCTCTTCCTAAGGGAACAAAACTTGTTCGATGCAAGTGGATCTATCAAAAAAAATTTTTAGCAAATGGGTTGGTTGATAAGCAGAAGGCTTGCTTGGTAGCAAAAGGATTCTCCTAGGTTCCCAAGATTGATTACTTTGAGACTTTTGCACCAGTTTCTAAGATGAATTCCATCCAACTTGTCCTTGCTATAGCTGCAACACATCATTGGGAAGTTCATCATATGTATTTGAAGAGTGCCTCTCTTCATAGTGACCTTCAGGAGGAAATCTACATGGAGCAGCCACAGGGGTTCATACAAGATCCTCCACTTGTGTGTAGACTTTAAAAGTCTCTCTATGGCCTCGAATAGGCTCCTTGAGCTTGGTATGCCAAGATGGAATCCTTCCTTCTGACAGTTGGGTTCAAATGATGCCATTCTGATCCAAACGTATACATTCTACAACAAGATGACACTCTCTCTTTCTTAGTTCTCTATGTTGATGACTTATTGATCACAACGAGTCACTCGTCCACCATCAAGGCAGTGAAAACTACTCTACATGATAGATTTTTGATGTCAGACTTGGGTCTTTTATATTATTTCTTGGGGATTGTGATCACTTAGTCATCTTTGCGTATCTTTCTTGGACAACCCAAGTATGCACTTGACATGCTCTCTAGCTTTCACATGGCTAACTATAAGCCTGTATCGACTCCATTCTGTCAAGGGTCAAACTTGAGACTAAGTGTTCCTCACCTTTGGTTGATGGCACTTTATACCGATAGCTTGTTGGGAGTCTCATCTACTTGAATCATACGAGACCTAACATTTCATATGTTGTGGGCATGATCTCTAGATTCATGCAAGAGCCACATGAGTTGCATTGGAAGGAAGCTAAGTAGATCCTCAACTATATTCAGGGTACTCACAATTGTGGGATTCACTATGCAGCAGGCGTGGATATTGACTTGGTGGGACATACAGATTCAGATTGGGTACAAGATTCTCAGGATCACAAGTCTACTTCTGGGTATTGCTTCTCACTTGGTTCTAGTCCAGTTTGTTGGTTGAGCAATTTGCAATTTGCAATTTCTCTTTCATCTACAGAGGCTGAGTATCGAGGGGCAGTTAATGCCACCATTGAGGCTATTTGGCTTCATAATATTCTCACTGAGTTTGGTACTCCATTCAGAAAGCCTACAATCATCTTTTGTGATAATCAGAGTGCTTTACAGATCTCAAGGAATCTAGTTCATCAATAGAGGACTAAACACACTGAGATACATATGCACTAAATTCATGAGATGATTCAGGAAGGCATCATTGATCTTAAGTATTTTTCTACATTGGAGAAAACTATAGACATATTCACCAAACCCTTCATAGAGAGCAAGTTCCTTCATTTGTGAGATTTCCTAGGGGTGAGACATGTGTCTACTTCAGGAGGGGCTTCTTAGTCCTTCATTCTACTCTCTCTACTTTGGGGGTGTATTTTCTCTCTCTATTTAGGGGGGGATGTTCCTCTTATGGGGAGGATTCTTCTTTTGGGGGGATCTCTATGTACATGGGTACCTAACATGGCCTCATTTGTTAGGACCCATTTTTTCACCCACATAAGCTATGCTTAAGGGGGGTGTTAGTGTAGGTTTTTTATTTTCCTTATGTGAGGGGGAAATTATTTTTCCTAGACATTATTATTTAAGCTTGCTTAGGTTTATTAGATGTGGTAATACGAGGACATGTGGAAAAATACAATAGCTACATGTGTCACTCTCTCACACACATGGGTAGTTGAGTTACACACTCTCTTTTGGATTGTTGTGCCACCTCTCATAACCACTATTTTCTATTTACCTGAGTAGTTGGGTTTCTCACCCTATTTTGGCTTTATGTGCCACCTCTCTCCTATCTTCAATTAAGGAGGTTATGCTACATGTTTTGGCATTTCCCAAGTAGGTAAAACCTCCCACCTTTTATGGGTAGTAGGAGTTAATGCACCTCTTGGATGTACATTCCCCTATTTTTCTATATATTGAGCACTCTCCTCTCACCTCCACTAGTTCAGTGATTTTTTGGTGAGAGTCACAAGAGTATTCTAAAAATTCTCTTGCTTTGTCTCTATTGTTCTCTCATTTCAAAATTTCTCTTCATTTTGCTATTTTGATCTTTTATAATTTGTTGATTATAGTTGCATGTGATCTACGACCAACATCATATCCTGGCTCGATTCTCGCTTCTTGAAGAATCTAACACATAGTCTTTTACTATTTTGTGGATCATGTCATGAAAGATGAGGGTCATTTCTCTCTGATAGGTTGCTCCTACATTCTTTAGCCCAAATGGCATCATGTTCCAGCAATATGTCCCCCATGGATAAATGAATGCAGTTTTATGTTGATCCTCCTTGGCATTGATGATTTGATTATAGCCTGAAAAACCATTCATGAGTGATAACATTTCATGCCCAGCTGTTAATTCCATGATGATGTTGATGTTAGGAAGAGGGAAATCATCCTTCAAGAATTCTTTGTTCAAGTCTCTAAAATTCGTGCACATTCTGATGACCCTAGTGGGTTTGGAGACTGGTACCAGGTTTGAAACCCACTCAGGATAATCAATCGGTCAGATAAATCCAATGTCAAGAAGCTTTTGTAACTCAATTTTCACCAAGAGTGCTATCTAAGGGTCCATTTTCCTTAACTTTTTCTTCACTAGTTTGGCTTCAGGATAGACTGCTAAATGATGAAAAACTACTTTTAGATCGAGCCCTGGAATATCTGTGTATGACCATGCAAATTTAGCTCTTTGTTCTTTCAGGAATGCTACTAGGTTCTTTTGTTCTTCATCCAACAAGGATTTGACATAGAAAGTGATCTTGGGTGGTCTTCTATTCCCACATTAACTGGGGTGGCCTTTTTTTCTAACACTGCATAATTTTTTGGATGCATTGCACTAAAGGGGAGATTGAATCCCTCATCCTTGGGTGCCTCAGAGAGGCTTTCACCCTCGGATACATCTTTTATTTTTACTATTTTAGGATCAGAAAGTGCCACAATGTGGTTTTCACTCAAAGATCTGCAAGTTAGTTGCATGTTGTCCATTTTGTGACTTAAGGATTCAATTGTTTCCTCGTAGTATGCCCCTATGTATAGCTATATATCAAAGCTTGCTTTGTAATTTTTTGATGGTAAGTTGTTGTGAAGCCCCATGAATTCGAAGATTACTTCATCATTTTTGAATAAATCTAGAATCGACAGTCCATTTTGGTCCAATTCAATGAGTTGTGGGTATACTAGGATTATTTTATTTGGTTGTTGCTTGGGGTGAAGGATGATGTGGATATCATGAAGAGAGAGTTATTCTCAAATAGGTCAGCAACGTTGAGGGGGAAGTTATCTAGGGTAGTATCACACGATGTTAGTAACCAAGAGGAAGCCTTAGCCCATTTAGTGGAAGTATCTTTACCAATAAAGGTAACCTTGCTAGTAGTACATCCTAAGTTGAGATTCTTTAGATGTCTCTTAGGAACGATGGGTTCTAGAAAACCATTGTCATTTTTCCCTAGTTTCTCATTCTTGCTGTACCCCATTCCCTTCATTAGCTGCAAGCCTTTGTTGTCATCTTCCATGGGAAGAATAAGGATGGGTAGTTCATCTTGATATAACAGTTTAGATATGTCATCCTCATTGAAATCTTCTTTGTTTAGAACCCCCCACTTGGTGAAGGTAGTAGCTGTCATCTTGATAGTTTTGGCCACTTTGTTGATAAGTGTTGGTTTCCCATGAGATTTGGGAGAAAGAGGTAACTCTCCCAATACAAAAGTATCTTTCCTTAGTTTATAGTTTCCATAACCATCATCCTGGATCACTGCTTTGATGTCGGGTATATCTACACAATGGGTGTCTTTGTTTCTGAGGTAGATGCAAGGGATGACAGGTCAACAAATGAGGTAGAAGGTGTAGGCCCTTTGTCATTTTTGGGTATTTAGGGGATCTTATAGAACTTGGCCTCAAGATTCTTGCACTAGTAAAAAGGCTTAGGATCTCCATGGATGGTAACTTCTCTACCTTCAAAGGAAACTTTACACATTGGTGATAGGTTGAGGCTATAGCTTTCAGAGCATGAATCCATGGTCAAAAAAACAAAATGTTATAGGGAAGGTCAAGGTCTAACACTTGGAATGTCGTCTTTGCAATGATGGGTCCCACTTGATGGATAGTGTGATGATGTCTTGTGATACCCTCTCTTGATCATCATATGCTCTAATGGTTGTAATATTTGCTTTCTCAATAGTATCCTTTGAATCGCCCAAGTTTTTGATCAATTAAAGGATGTAGATATTCAAACTAGAACCTCCATCTACTAAGACTCTTTTAACCTTGTTCTTATGAATAATGACCTCAAGGTGTAAAGCCCAGTTATGAGATGGTTGTGTTGGTAGGTCTTGTTTTGAGAAGGTGAGAAGATGAATACTGATATTCCCTACCATAGCTTGAAACTGTTTTGTATCAATATCCTCAGGAATGGATGACACAGGTAAAGCTTTCTCTAAGATTTCACTATGTGTGATGGATAGCCTTAATAGTTCCAAGATAGAAATATGTGCAGGGGTATTTTTTTAAGCTGATCTAGGAGATTGTACTTGCTAGGATTTGAAATTGGAAAAGTAGGTTGTGCCCTAGATTGAGATGGGACTCCTTGGATGGTGACTTTTCCACGTCATGTGGTGACTCCACACTCTACACTAGGCCCTTTGATGGTGACGACGGTGATGACACTATCACAAGAAGCAACTACATTGGAATAGGTATGTTGTACATTTTTGTAATCTTTAGCTTTCCCAGTGTTGCTTCCTTTGCTATGATCCGACATAGGGTCTTGTATATCTTAAGATCCTGGTTACTAGCTAGTACTTCAATAGATATGTCTCCATTCTTGATAAGATCTTGGATAACATTTTTGAGCCTCATATAGTTTACTGTCTTGTGTTCCTTGATTTTGTGAAAGTCACAAGATCTTTTTCATTGTACCAAAGTGGTTTATCCTGTGGTTCTTGGTAGTTTTGAAAATTCAGAAGTGTTATCAGGTTTGACTATACCAATTTCTTCATGATGGTTTTGATAGGTTTTGACAAATATGTGTACTTGCATTTTGGATAGTTGTTCTTGTTGGGGGTTCTTTGTTGTTGTGTTTCGGTATTATTGACCTGATTGTTTTGTGATGGTGTTGTCTATTGCATAGTCGGTTTAACATTAGCTATTTAATTTTTGTTTGGCCTAGGAGCACTTAGGACCACCTTAGCATCTACCACACCATCATTTGTTACGTTCTTGTTCTTAGCCCAAACACAAGGCTTGTCGTTTGAATTAGTTGATGGGTGGCTGTCTTTGTAGGCTTGAGTATTTCCTTGTGAGATTAGAGCTCTCTCAATGTTAAGGGCTCTATGGACAAGCTTGTCATAAGAGGTAATAAACTGCATCTTTAAGTGGAAGGATAGGTCTAGATCTAGATTTTCTATGATAATCGTCACTTGTTCATCGCGAATTGGCCACTTGCTCTTACTAGCCCTTTGCCTCTATCATTGTAATAAATTGGAAAAAAATTATCCTTTGTTTTGTTTGAGAGTGTACAACTCTTCTAGGATCACATACATGTCAAGATTAAAGGAGCAGTGATCTATGAATTTATCTATGACTTCTTGGAAATTTTTGATACCTAGAGGCAATCGAGAAAACTAGTCGATGGTTGGGCCTGTCAAGCTTCGTGGAAAGAGGTGCATCAAATAGGACTCAATGTAGGTGACCTCTATACAAATGACATTAAACTCTTTGATATGGTCCACAATACTTCCTCTCCCTTTGTATTTATCAAATTTTGGGACTTCAAAACTAGGAGGGAATGGTACCATTGTGATGTTTTGATTGAATGAATATGAGAATATATTCTATGTATGGGGCTTCTTCATTTTTCCTATCCAGATATCTTGCATTTCTTGTGTTAGTGCCTTGAGTTGCAATGCCATATCATATTGTGGGGTTGGTGGAGGAACATATGGTGCATATTGTGGGATGGTGGATGGTGTATGTGGGATTCTGATATGATGAGGTATTGTATGGTGTGTATGGTGGTGATTGGGGTGGAGACATATATGTTCCTAGTGTGTTTGGATTGATGATGTTTTATTGAGGATTATATTAGGAAATTTTTTGTTGTTATTGGGAATACTATTGAGCTGGTAAGGCTTGCTATTGGGCTTGTTGTTGTTGTTGTGCTGCTAGGGTTGCTTGTTGTTGTTGTCGTGTTGCTAGGGCTACTTCTTGTTGTTGTTGTTGTGCTGCTAGGGCTACTTGATATGCTTGTTGTTTTTGGAAGGCTTGTTGATAAGCCTTTTTTTATTACTTTAAGGATAAGGCATGTGCTTGCAATGTAGGATCAGTTGGTTGTGGGAAATCTGAGATAGGTTTTGGGTGTTGATGTTTTGAGTGGTTAGTGGGTTGTTGATGAGAGATTGGGGGTTCCATTGGTTAAAAATTCATTGTAATATGGTGGATTGTGATGGTGGCATGTAAGTTTGAGGCCCCATTTGATTTTGCATGACTTGGGGGATGAACGGTAAATATGATGATGGTGCCATTAAGTATTGCGATGTTAAGGGTACATTAGGACCTTGAGTCCACTAATTGAAAGGGTTCCCTTGACCAATGTTTTGGGGATTCCCTTGTGTTTAAGATGCGGCCAAGGTATTACCTTGGTTGATGGGATTTGTGATCAAGGGATTGTTTTGATGTGGGTTGATGATGGATGGGATGGAGGTGTTTTGGGAAACTGCTGGGTTTGATGTATCCACAAGAGGATTGGATGAAGATGTCCCATGTTGCATTAAAGGCTGATTTTGCATGGTGGTATTACCTTTGCCATTTGGGTCTACTTGAGACACTTGGCCTATACTTCCTTACGGGATGTTGGGCACATTTGTATTACTCATGGGTATGGATGAAGATGGGTGTCCTTGATATGTTGAGGTTGTCATGGAGTAATGGAGTGTAAGTGGTTTATATGGATGTAGGGGATCCTCGAGAATGGGAGGAGTGACAAATGTTGGTGTCCAAGTGGTTGTTTGGGATGGATTGGTGTTTAGGGTACCCACAAGTGTGTTGCTTTCAAAGGGAAAAGTGTGGCCAAAGTACTTAGCAAGACTAGTTGCAAGATTAGGAGTAGGTGTTTGATTTAGCCCTAATGATGGTGTTGATGGAAACGTGGATGAATTCAATTCTTGTGTCAATGATTGCACAAAAAAATATGGGGAAATCAAAGCTATGTTTTCTAAGGCTTGATGTTTTTGTTTGTACTCTGTGATTTCTTCCTTTGTAAGTCCAAATGGATTGTTCGTGATGTCTTCTATCTCATATGGTCTTGATGGAGATGAGGGTTGTTGTAATGGGGTAACTTGACTTCTTAGATCAAATTGTTGAGGATTGGGATCACTTAAGGTGAATGTGACTTTGGTTTTCTCCATGATTCTCTTTTGTTGTGATCTTGTCTTTACCATAAATTCTGGGTCAGCTATGGGAGAGTTGTGTTGAGATTTGTAATGTTTGAACTCTCTAGTTAACTGAAATCTTGGTGAAATGGACACTCTTAGTATTTTTGGAGAAATTATGGTAATGGGGTATAAAATGATGAATGATATGGAGAGTGATCTTTGAAAACATTTTGGGACAACACTTTTGACTTAGATTTTGATGTTCGATGTTTGCATAAAGGATGTTTATGAACTTATAAATATTTAGGGTACATTTGTGACCTTCAAGATGAACTAGTTCAAATATTATAACTAACTTAACCAAATGCATGGAATAGGATTAATTTCACATAAAAATTAGCTAAGTTAGGGGTTGGTTTGATAGATGTATAATTCAAAAAGTGTTGGTGTGTTTGAAATTTCTGCAAAGTTTGGTGAAATGAAGGATGAGTTTTGAAGGGGTGGATGAAATGTTTGACCCAATGTTGACCTAAAGTGAACCTTTATTTTACAAGACCAAGGTGGTGAGAAATATGTTATACCTCTAAAGTGTTCAAATCCTAAAGACCCAATGATTTATCTAAAAAGTTCAAGTGAGATAAATAGATTTGGTTCATTCATGAAATAGTGTAGAAAATGTCTCCTTAGTGATTTATCTCAGTTGTGGTACTATCTTAGGATACGTTTTATAATATACAGTGAACTATGATGTCTAAGTTTGAAATAGTAGCAAGTAGACCTTCTTTTGTGGATTTTGATTTTACGTGAGATCATTAAGACAAGTTCAAGATCATGAAAAAAGGATATTTATTGCCACACGAGGGTGGTAATATGGGCCTTCCATCCACAATATCAGCTTGTTCCTCTTCTTCATCTATGATGTATGCTATGTTTTTCCACTAAATTGGTGTTTCCTTTGTTTCAAAAGTGAATATTCTCAAACTACTAATTATATCCATTTTTTCTCCCCCAATGAGCTCAAAGTTTGGTTGAATGATAGTAGGCATAAGGTCGGTTTGTTCAACTCGAGCAAACAAAAACCAAATGGTCATGTGGGGTTCAATTTATCAATTTAATCTTGCTTACATAATTTTATATTTACCACAAACACTTGTCTTTCTTAATTTCAAACTAAATGTCTATGTCAAAAACAACATCTATTCCACAAAGTCCATTTTGTGAAAATGATGAAGTTGGGGGCATAGTTACCTAGGTTAACTTTGGGAAGTATGGATTGAGATGTAAACCGAAATATTTAGAAGTCTTTAGGAATAAATCCTTAGGACAAGCAATAATACCAAGGTTTTGTTCAAAGGGTATCCATACTTAGACCAAAGGGTCTGAAATTTTGAAAAGACTTGTTGATGTTTGTTTGCAATTGTTTTGGAACTAAGCAAGTGTTAAATTGACTCACAAGAATTTACAATCCTAGATAGAGTGGATATGTATTTCTTAGTAGGATTACCATCATCAGAAGAGATGATTAATCTGTGAAGATGAAGTGGAAAAATAGGCTATGTCAAGGAAATGTAACATCTTGACACGCCAAGCAAAGGAGTCGCTTACCCATTTGCTATTTCCTCAGTCAAAAACCAAACATGGTAAGTAACTTCTTGGAGCAGTGCTACTCCAATGCACTACCTTGAAATACATTTCAGAATTGGACTTGGTTAGCCACTACAAATAAGGATTTTAATGACCATATTCAAGATGAACTGGTGCCATACACACGGAAATTCACTCAATTAAGAGGCCTCCCAGTCCTTAGAGAAATCTAAGGGTTTTAGCACATCACAAGGATACTAAGGGAAAAATTTGTTGGTATGGGACAACCATAATCAGCTGCTAAATGACTTTATTCACAACCAATTATTTATATAGCAGACTAAAATGAAAGCACCGCTTTGGTCGTTCCCTCTCACAAGTTGGGAGGCAGACCCTTCTAAATGTGACACATGTTTGAAGCGTAAAATGCTTTTCGTCACCCAAGCTTTCCAAAAGGTGCAAGGGGAGAGGATAAGTGCTTCCAAGAAGAAAATATATACTTAAGTGTTTCTGTAATGTCCCCTTCTTGATGGCTACAGGGACATTATTTTATCCTTTATTTATTCCCAAAGGCTAAAATGTGAAATAAGGGAATAAATTATTAAATTAATTATTTATAAAGTTATCTCAAAAATAAATATCATAAGATGAATTTATATTTTAATAAAATCACTAAAAATAAATTATATCAAAAGGTCACTTAAGTTAATAAAATAATATTTCATTCTAGAAGCTTCTTGGAGGTGATTGTAATTTCCTTAAAAGGAGCTTTTGGAGAGCATTTGAGACATCTTGAGTTTCATATTCACATTTCTACTTGGAGAGCTTGAATGCTTGACAAATTTCCTGATGGTTTGAATACTCTAAGGTGTCAGTTTTGGATGTGCAATATCAACCCTAGATGGAGTATTGAGGGAGTTACTTCATAATTCCTAATTGGAGCAAAATTTTGTGGCCTTTGGCCAATTTTTGGGAAATTAGTAGCAAGGAATAATTGCAAATTTTGAAGAACTATTTTGCAGTGATGGAGTTCGACTCTTGGTGATATGGGAAGGATGATTTTGCTATTATAAATAATCATCTTCATCTGAGTCCTTTGCAGCTTGTGAGAGGAGAATTTCATATGAGCAAGTCGATTATTTTCTATTGAAAGGGTGAACTATTATGAAGATTGAATCTATGATAACTAGCTGCAAGTAAATTGTGGTTTTTACACAAGCTGGATGCACTTAGAAAAATTAAATTTTGTGAAAGGAGGCTGGAAATTTTTTGAAACACATTCCAAGGTGGTCGTTGGGCAAGGAGAGAGCTAGGTGCAGCCATAGAAGAGTCACATTCAGCTCCATTTTTGAGAATCAAACTTGTTTTTGGTGGCTGTTGTAGAAATTAGGTTCCATCGATTTTGTCATTGTAGTGTATTTAGGTTCTCTAGTTCATTTAGAAATTGTTGGATGTCAATTGTAGTTCATGAACATTGTAAGTTTTAGTCCAAGAAATTGCATTGTAATGTTGTTGAAACATACATCTCAATTTCACTTTATTTTTCAGACATAGAAAATAATTGAAGTGTTCATGTTTGGGATTTTATATTCAGTTTGTAACACTTCATGATATTGCAATATAATATTGGAGGAATAAGGGATTGGTTGCAATCTATTTGTCAAAATGTCTCTCATTGAAATTGCATTTTATTGAGGTAGTTTTCATGCCAAATGTTTGTAAAAATGCCTCTTGGTTGTAGGTGTGCATTTTACATTAGAATGCCATGTATATGCATTTGAAAAATACAAAAAGAGTTGCATATCATCTTAGTTACTTGTTTATTTACACTTGCAATCATTTTCAATCTTCAAAACATTATTGGCATCAAAACAAATCAAACCAAAACCAAATCAAGCAAAATGAAAAACCATATCATAAAATTGGAGATTGTAAGAAAATTGTTTGACAAAATAACTAAGGCAGAAAATCAGCGTTTAAACATCAAATTTGTCAAGGCACTTTACAGTGGTATCAGAGCAATTTTTCCTACCAGTCTGTGAGGGTATTGAGCAAAGAATTTTTAGACATTCCGGATCGCAACCCATTTGATATTTCTCACAAGAGATTGAAAAAGGGTTTGAGTCCATTTGAACTCATGGAGGAAAGTAATAATCAACACATACTTAATGACCTTGCCAGGGGGAAGCAAGAGTTAAGGGAATAAATGGAAAAGGGAAGACAAGAATTGACACAAATTATCAAACAACTTGTGAACAATGGAAACAACAATGGGAATAATGGGCATAATGGTCACAATAGTGGACATGAAAATAATGATACAACTTAAAGCAATGCCAGGACAACTAGTAGAGTGACTTTGAGGCCTCTTATGCCTTAATTTCTAGGAGGAAAAGGTGCTGCAAATCAGGAGCATCAAGCTCATGAAGAAGGATTCTCAAACTTTTTGAGGGAATACAATTCCTCGGGAGATGAGTTTCAGGCTGCCACGTCATTGGTATGCTTTTGTAACATCAAACTCAGAAATCGGCCTAGAAACAACAACAGGGGGTAGCAAAACTAGGACTTGTTGTGGAAGGTTGGGAAATTTTTAATCCCTTTCTTTGATGGGTCAAGACAATACATAGCCAGAGCTTGGGTATAGAAGTTGGATACCTATTTCCAACTTAATCCTATGACAAAGACCAAAGCTATTAAGTATGCTACCCTACACTTGGATGGTGAAGCTCATGAATGGTAGTACCATGGGCTTGTCACACTAGGTCATGCCAATATTACATCCTACTTGGAGTTCACACAGAAACTAATAGATAGATTTGATCAAAAGGATCCTAAACTTCACTTCAGGGAGTTAGTGCAACTAAAGCAAAATGGCTCAGTAGATACCTATATTTTAGAATTTCAAAGATTGAGATTCATGGTGATAGACATATTGAAGCAACGCTTGGTTATGCTCTCTATTGAGGGTCTATCTAAACCACTACGTGGTTGGATCAAGGATTTCAAACCTGATTCCCTACTAGATGTAGTCACTAGAGCCCGTGATATGGAGTTTTCCACACTTGATAACAAAACTCCTTCTAAACCTTTCACTCCACGGAAGAATAAGGGAAAGAAGTAATTTCAGAAAAGGGAAATAAGAAGATTGATCCTGATGAGGCATACATACAATAATTTAGAATCAAGGGAATTTTCTATCATTGCAAAGAATGTTGGGAACTATCGCCGAGAACCCACGGTGGTTCTCTGAATGAAACCCTAACTGTTTTTGTGTCGTTTTTGAAGTTTTTTTGATTTTTTTTGAGGTTTTCACAGGCAAATGAAAAAAATTGCGATTTCTCCAGAAATGCTGAATAAATTCATAAAAAATAAATAGCATCCGAAAAAGCTTTGAAAATGCTCAGGAAAGATAGGCGCACCAATTTATTTCATTTCCAGACAGTTTACAAATGGCAAATACAATATATGAAAGGAATATGAATTTATTAAATTAAAAACCTGATTTTCTTCTTTTAATGGCGGCTGCAGCAGATTAAAGAAGGTACGGCCAGAAATAAGAAGGCTTCTTCAGCTCACAAAGACATAAAAAAAACAACCATAAACACGTAAAGAACCTGATCATCTTTATTCGCAGCAAATGGTACTCAGCTGATAATAAATGGCTGTGAAGAGCACAAATTCGTACACATAACAAGCAGCTAAAAACAGCAGATGATAATCTTTAATATTCTTCAATGAAACCCTTCAATACTTGCAAATATCTTCAGTCTTTATGCTCAAATACTGTACCAAACACTATTCCCGTGCACTGTAGCATTTCACTATTCACGGATCACTGTAGCGCGGCACTGTAGCGAAGCACTGTAGCGCGGTACTGTAGCGTTACTGTTCACGTTACTGTAGCAGCAGATCAATAACTTTGATTTTCTCTTCTCCAATGATGTTTATTTCAACAAACTAAATCTGCTCTTCAAACCCTTGATGATTCTCCTTCAATAAGCACAAATTCGACTTCTGTATGAAGCCAACTAGATGAGCAATCTTAAGCTGATCTTTCACAACTTCAGAAAGCTAGACTAAGAAGAGGTATCGTTCTCCGAAGCCTGGAATGACTGAAATCTGCAGAAACCCTTGTTTCTCCAACTCCAGTAGTTCTCAGAGAGAAAAGACAAATTAGAATAACATTTCATAATGGTTCGATTTGTCTTGACTGCAAAATATATCCTCTCTTCAATAAAATTCGACCCAATGATCTTTTAATTAATCATTTAAATTAAATGATTAAATTCGTCTTTTTAAGACTTAGGAGAAATCTATTTAATAATTGGCACTTATTTTAATGAATAATAAATATTCATTAAATCAAAAATTAATACTTTATTATAAAGTATAATAAATACTTTATAACAGGCCAAATTAATTAAATAATTTAATATTTCAATAAAGTGACTTTAATATAAAGTCAAATTATTAAATATTTAATAACTCAATAAATACTCCTTATTTCTCCATCAAATCAACCAACTGGTGAACCGGTCGACCGAGCTGAATAAGTACACAGTGCCCAGAAATAGCGGCCGCGACCTAACTTTCTAAAAATAGAAAGTTCACAGAAGAAGCTCACGGAGAGGCCCAGGCCCAACACTGCTGGCTGGCTGGAGCTTCAAACTCTTGGATAAGGCCCTCAGATGATCTCTGCACACTAACGCCTACGAGGAAAAGTTCAGGCTAACTCCTCGACAAAGGCTAAACGGACATGAAAAACTAGGACATCGTCACCTAGGAAAGGGAAAGGCGCATCTTATTGAGATTGTGTTAGAGGATGAGAGCAATGAAGATGAACCTTCTTAGGAGAATGATGAAAAAAGTTTAGATGAGGAAAATCCTTTGAGAGAGATTAAGAATAGTACCATTGCTACCATATCCAGTACTCCTCAATTTAACTCCTTCAGAGTTAGGGGAGTTTCACAGGGTTAGCACGTCATAGTGCTGATTGATAGTGGGTCCACCCACAATTTTATCGATGCAACATTAGTAGCCAAGCATAAGTTACCAGTAGAAAATTTTGAGGGATTGAATGCGATGGTTGCAGATGGTCACAAAATATTATGCACCAAGAGAGTTCCACAATTGCCCATCACTATGGGTAATTACACAGTCACAAATGATTTTTATGTGGTGGATTTGGGAGACACTCATGCTATACTAGGAGTCCAATGGTTACATTCTCTAGGGAAATATTCGCAGAACTTCCAGACCATGGAATTGAAGTTCAAAACATCAGATGGATAGCGAGTAGTGCTTAGAGGCATGCCTACTAGATTAGCAAAGGTTGTTTCTGCTAGATGCATGGAGAGCATCATTCATCATGATGACATAGTTTGGGAAGCAGAATGTGTGATTACTACTAAGGAGTATTCAAATTCAAGGCAGCCATATCACATGGACATTCAAGAGCTCGTAGGAAAGCATGATAATTTTTTGGGGAGATACCACTAGGAAGACCACTAGAAAAGGGCTTTGAGCACACTATTGAGTTGGAAAAGGGAGTGAAACCTGTCATCACTAGCCCCTAATGACACCCTATAAATTTTAAGGATGATATTGAGAAAGTAATCAAGGAATTGCTTCGGATAGGACATATCAGGACAAGCTCTAGTCCTTTCGCTTCTTCAGTGGTGCTGGTGAAGAAGAAAGATGGAACAATGTGGATGTGTATTAACTATAGAGCTCTCAATAAGAAAACCATCAAAAATAAATATTCAATACCTAGGATTGATGAGCTCTTGGATGAGTTACATGGTGCAGTCTATTTCTCCAAGATAGATCTTAGTTTGGGGTACCACTAGATTAGGGTTTGAGAGCAAGATATTTATAAGACTGCATTTAGATGTCATTATGTCCATTATGAGTTTTTGGTGATGCCATTTGGATTAACAAATGCTCCTACCACATTCTAGTCATGTATGAATCATATCTTCAACAAGCAGTTGCATAATTTTCTCCTAGTGTTCTTTGATGACTTGCTTATCTACAGTAAAACATGGGAGGACCATATGAGACATTTGGATGATATTTTGACTATTATGGAGGAGCAATCATTATATGCTAAGGCCTCCAAATTTGAATTTCTCCTTAGAGAGATATTGTATTTGGGACATGTTATCAATGTTGATGGGGTGCAGGTCCACCCGAAGAAAATATAGGCAATACTTGACTGGCCACCACCTAGGACTCTCAAAGAGTTGTGAGGTTTCTTTGGATTGTGTAGTTATTACAGGTGGTTTGTGAGGGGATTCTCTTAGTTGGGAGCACCATTGATAGATTTGACTAAGAAAGGTGCATTTAGTTGGTCAGAGGAGGCACAACGAGCTTTTAATAAGCTCAAGGATCTGATGAGTAGTTGTCCTATTTTGGCACTTCCAGACTTCACACAGCTGTTTGTTCTTGAGTGTGATGCTTCGAGTGAAGGCATAGGAGTAGTAATGATTGAAAACTGACACCCCATAGCTTTTGAGAGTTGTAAACTAAGAGGACTAGAGAGGCTATTGTTATGCTTTCCATACACACCCCAACTTTTGCTTGGCAAAGTTGGGGACCCCCTCTTCTTTCCTTCTTTGTTTTCTTTGTCTTTGTCGGATCTAAAACCAGAACAAAAAAATTTCCAAGGTTCCTGTTCCTAGTTCTGTCTCGATCTTGGTTCCCCACTTCATTCATTTTTCATCTCGTCTCTTCCCGTCTTGTTTTCCTTCCCGTTCTTTTCGTTTCGTCTCATCTTTCATCGTTGCGTTGTTCGTTTGTTTTGGTCATTTTCTTTTGTTCATTCCTTCGTTTTTGTTTGTCTTTGTCCCATCCTTTTGTTGTCTTTTCATCATGCTCGGTTCGTGTGTCGTTTGTTTCTGATTTTGTTTTGTTTGTTTGTTTTTGTCTGGGTGTTGTCGTTGTTTGTCACATCGTTCCACCTTAGAGTCAATTAGAAAATACAAAAAAAAAATACAAAAATTAGAAAATACAAAAAAATAAAAAAAATTAGAAAATTAGAAAATACAAAAACTAAAACTTGAAACATAATTTTTTTTTTTTTTTTTTTTAAAACATTTGAAAACAAAAAATAAATAAATAAACTTTTAAATGAATCTTTTTCTTGCTTTAAGTTTAAAAGGATTTAAATTTAAAATTTTTAAAATAAGGAAATTAAATAAACAAATCTTTTATTTCTTTAAAATATTTCTTTAAAATATTTATGATAATATAGAATAAAATACAATGTCAAATTACACAAGGAGAGGGAAAGGGGTTTTAAAAAAAGTGTAATATTAAATGTTGGTGTTTTGAAATTAACCCACACCGCTTCCCACACTCAACAAGGTGGAAAGTAGTAATAAGTTAAAATGGTTCCCATCCTGTTCATGAAATATTCTAACCCCGCCAAGTGATAGGGAAATAAAAAAAGAGATGAAATAAATGTGTGTGGAACTGGGAAAAAAAGATCAAATGGGTAAAGTAAAAAAATGTTTACATTCTTAAAATGACTTCGTCTTCGATCCGGACCAATCATGGTTCTGAGCCCACTGATAAACTCGTTCCATCTCCGCACAAACATGGTTCTGCCCCCACAATAGTACCAAATGGCAGACCCGGGAATAATTCTTAACCGAGCAAGGAGAAAATGTTCATCTCCAAATTTGATTCCAATCCCGCCAAGGCTAAGACTTCGAGCCAAACACAATTCTACCCCTGTCTAGGGATGGTTCCTGCTCTGACCCCACTTGGTTTTGTCTCCACTCCTGAATAGTATAAAGAGAGTTGTCTAGCGATGACAAGCCAAAGAGAAAATGGTGAATCATTGTGTAATTGCAACAACCTTCGGTGGACATGCATGAAAAATACGAAAGCATAGACCAGGTAGCAAATTGTTTGAATAAAGCACCTCAAAGAAATGCGATCTCATGGCATACAATGGTTGTGAAATGAAACAAAAAATGGATCTGTTGTGCATGAGGGAGAAAAAACCAATAATATGCATGTACTGTTTTAAGGAATTCCTCTAAAACAATGTCATTTTATACAATGATTGAAGAATTTGCACAAAATTGGATTTGTTGAAAAGGCTTTGGAGCTTTCAGAGCAAATACAACCGGCTAGTGTAAAGGCCAAAGTAGATTCCAAAACCTTTTCCAGTGCCCTCTTTGCAATTAGATGCATGCAAAATGTGCAAGCATGGACAAGACAGTAAACTATTTGACAAAACCTTCAAATAGATTTCACCCATGAATGTGTGATTGCAGAATATGAAAGCAGAGGCAAGGCACATGAAGTATTTGACAAAATATTCAAGGAGATCTCAACACATGGAAGTGAAATGATCTAGATATTGATAGCTTTCTATCTTTTTTGAGATCTTGTGAAATTTTCCCTGATAAACAATGTGGAGGCATATACGAAGCAAGTGAAGAGTTCGCCAAATGCCTCAGAAAATGAGATTTCAAGAAATGCCATGATTGCAGACCGCGTCATGGTAAGAAAAAATGCAAAATGCACAAGCATAGGCATGGGCTATTGTTGTATTATGCCCACCATTTATCGAATTCCTCCAGATCTCCTCTCAAGGAATGATATGATGGTAGAATCTGTGCAAAATAGTTTTGATTTAAAAGGCTTTAAAAAATCCCAATCAATTTGCATTCGGCACCTAAGAGAAATGTCAATTTGAGAAATACAATGTGGAAGCATGGGCGGTGCGGGCTGTAGCATTTCACATAATGCCTCAAATGAAAACAATTGCCAAGTGTAAAGCCACTCTCCAACCTTCACTCGCATCTTCTTAGCCGATGCCTATGCGTGAAATTTGGAAGCATGAAGAAGGGGCACATGAACTAATCGATAGGAGGTACCTCAAAGACGCCATGATCATAAAAAAATATGGAAGCATAGACGAAGGCACGTGAACTATTATACAGAATGCCTCATTGATAAATGCATCTCATGGAGTACCTTGATTGCATTTTATGCGCAAATTAGATTTTTCAAAAGTGCCAAGGTAATTTTAGGATTCGAAGGAGCAAAAGGATATCGAATCCATACAGAGCATTGATTTAAAAGGGGTTTTATAGCATTTCAATTATGTTGATTAAATGACTATTATACATTCAATTAATTGAAATGTCCTAAGATGTTTAATTAGTTTTAGAATTAATTAAATATTATGAGCTGATTAATTTTATAAATTAATTAATGCATGTTCATGTTCTACAGGTATCTTTTGAAATGGAAATTGGTAAAGAATCCTAGGGATGATTTGCATAGCTCACGTGCAAATGAAGAAGATTTTGAAAAGATCTACAAACTAAAAGTAAGCTGAGCATTATGTGGAGTTATTTCAGGGAAGGATATTACAGATTATTGTGCAAATGGAGAACTTTGAGTCAAATCATAAATTGAATTGTAACTGAAGGTTGCAATTGTTAACTGAAGTTAGACTGGAGAGTAGTTTGAAACTGAAATCAGTTGAAACCAAACTGAGAGTTGAAATAGAAAGTTATCTTTCTAATTGAATTATGTGCACAAAAAGCTACAACTTTTTGATGTCTAAGTTTGAGGAGGAAATTATGGAATTGAGCTACAAATTGTCAAATCAAGCTCATTGTAAAGGGTTGGTTAGACACTAAGGAAAGAGCTAGAGTTTTACAGCTTAGCTGATTAGAGTTTTACGGTAGGATAGGTGATGTATTTTTTTGATTTTCTTAGTTTAGATGGAGGTAATTTGAAGATATGGGTTTTTGTACACTAGTGATCTTGCCAGATTTGTAAATGGTGCTTATCTATTTCATTGACTGTAGAAGCAACCAAACTTAAACCTACTTTAGGTTATGCTCTTGAATGATGTTTGTTTTATTAATAATTTGATTTGGAAAGCTTTCAAGGAATGGGGTTCTATCTTTTGTTTTATTTGAATTATGATCTGCAATCTGCCATTAATATTTGCACTATGAATGAATAGCTCTGTATTGATTATAGGTTGATTTTTTTGGCAGTTCTAGTTTATGGATTCTTTGGAAAGCAACAGGTCTAGTTAATTAGATGAATCAATATTCTTCTTTCTCTTGTGTCCCTGATCTATCTTTTTCCTTTTCTTTTACCCCCTTGTTAGAGTAGGTTTAAATAAGAATTCGATCCTACAACAATCAAGATGCTCAATAACTAGTAGGCCCCTTGAATATTACAATCATATTGACCATTGAGCAATATCAACATAGTTGAGAACCAACTACCAGGACCTTGGGAGTTAGATTACTATATGTTTTCTTTCTTTTTTAGGAGAAATAGAATAGAGATATTCTGTTTAAATGTTGTTGTGCTATTTTGACCATCAACAAGATTGGCACTAGAAAGAGGGGCCACTTGAGCAATTTTACTTTGTTGTATGGGAGTGGGTTAGATCTTGGAAAGCTCAGCTCTGATGGGTAGTCCTTTGTGTATTCCTGGGATTCTTAACGAAATTCCTTATCTTATGCATAATAGGCTTCCATTATTTTTTGCTAACAGTGGACAAATTGCTAAAGATCATGTTAGGATTTGCAAGGATTTGATGACTCTTCACCAGATTCTTCATGAAGATACAACCTGTCAACTTTTCGTCAAAACCCTGCAAGGTACAACATGGAAATGGTATGTTAATCTTCCACCAAATTATATTTGTTCGTGGATGGAGTTAGAAATTTTATTTGTGGATCAATTTGACCCTTATGCACGAACACAAGACCCATCATTTGAATTTGCAACCACAAAAAGGAAACCATCAGAATTAATTTACCAGTTCAATCATAGGTTTTTGTTGATGTATCAATGAGTTCAAGATTTAAATCTATTTATTAATGATTATTGTAACTAAGGGTAAATTTTTGGATTAAATTCATCAATAAAGCATATAAAATAAACCCAAAGCAATTACAAAACACAATGGAAGTTACAACAAAGAACGATTATACCTATAAACCGTCGAGTTTTCCATGATTCACTTTTGTAGCACCTTCTAACTTGTTGGTTGACATGTTGCCCTCAGATCGAACATGCGAGCAATCTATAAATAAATGTCTAAGTCCTACACCAAGCTTTGAAGGATTTGATAAATGCCTAAATGCCTATGACTATGACAATATAATTGAAATGCCTATGTCTAAAATATTGCCTAATCTATGTGCGTAATCTAGAAATGAGAGAAAAATAGTATTTTATAGAAAATACCATTTTGAATGGACGGGCGAGATTGATTTTTGACAGAGACCTAAAATCAGAGGCCTAGATTTAATCTAACAATCCCTAATCAGGGTTAGGGAAAAATCCCAAGGAGCCAAGATGTCATCCGGAGAGAATCGAATCGGCTATGGAGAATAAATGAGATAAATTAATTAGAAAATAAAGATTTTGAAAATCAAGAAGATAAAGACTACCTGATTTGTGAGATTCGAAAAATGAAGAAGATAAGAGTTGGAATGAAGATCAAATTTGGAAAATCAAGAATCTTCCGGATTACTTGATTTTTGGAAGATTAGATACCATTTTGAATTAAATTAATTCAAAATAATGATTTTGTGAGATAATAAATAATCTTTTTTAGATTATTTACCAAAATGGATTGATAGTTAAAAAAGTGATGACATTTTAAATAATTTCATTTATTTAAAATGAGGGGAATATTAATTTTGACAATTAAATAATTAAAGATAATTATTTAATTTAGTAGATAAGATTAATTAATTAAATAAATTAATCAATTCATTTAATTATGACAGTTAGTGACATATTAAATAAATAAATAAAACTTATTTATTTAATAATCAGGAAGAAATATATGACGAAGGGCAATTAAATAAGTTAAGAAATTTATTTAATTAAGGGAAGACTTAGACAATTAATGATTTTATTTAATAAATAAATAAAATTCATTTATTTAATAATTATGAAGAATACAAAGACATGAATTAATTAAATAATTAAGGAATTATTTAATCAATAGTCAACGTGGGACTGCTGCATTACAATTAAATGTCATAAATTATGCTAGGACAAAAGTGGGTAAAAAAAACAAAGCTCTGCGGTGCCTAGGGTCATTTCTTTTTAGGTGTCTACATTTTGCCCCTCTTTGTCCTAATGTAGCATGTCGCATTGTGACAAAGAAGATAAGTCAAAAATATGCCCTAGTGCAAAATAAGATGAGGAAGAATGACGAGGAGGGTTGTGGTATGCCCCCTCGAGAGGACAGATAGGTTCCAAGAACACGGGTGTGCTCTTGAAATTAATGAGAATACTAGAATATGAAGAGACAAAGAAATGTTAGTGCAAAAGACATGGTTGATGATATGGATGAAATGCCTATATGATACATGGGTGAGAGAAGATGAGAAGACGTAAGAAAATGCATGTTAGTTCAGAATAAACTTTCCAAAGCCCCACTCATAGGACTTTAATATTTATTGGCTCTTAATCATCATTGGGCAAAGAAACACACAAATGGACAACAAACACAATGGTAAGGACATAGACCAAGCTGTGTGCAAGCAACATCCACTTGAAAAACAGATAGTCACAGACAAGGAATGTCCTAACTCATACTAAGGGCGAAGTTGCCCCAGTCTTTTTGTCAAGACAATCCACACACATTAGTCAAAGAAAATAAAATAGGCTAGGATACTGCCATCGACCTCTAAATCCTTCATGGGACATCCTCGAGGTAGCTAGTAACATGAACACAAAGAAAAAATAGTAAAAAGATAAGCAAAATAGCCAAGATAGTCAAAAAATAAGACAAGATAGACCAAAAAAATTAATAGCCATTTAATTTAGTTTGCCAATATTTGTTTTCTAAAGATTGATTTCTTATCAGTTTGACAGTTTTGATAGTTTAAGAGTTTTTCTAATTTGACGGTGTTGACATTGTGATGAGGCCCATTATCATGAAGGACACATCCTAAAAAAGGTAAAG